>OVBI01002522.1:0-19363 GCA_900406495.1 Sisymbrium altissimum | reverse complement strand
TGGTAAACAGAAAACCGAAGCTAATCCAGGTTTATGTGTAATGTGATTTTGAACTTCTATTATGTGTAGACATAGGATTCAAACTTTAATATTGGGGGGAAATAGGTCTCGAACTTCCAAATCATGGAGAAAAAGAACGAGGGCCAAACTCTGTGTAGATATAGTGTTATATGATAGTTCTCAGGGAGAAATAGATCGTCAACCCNATTGGGGGGAAATAGGTCTCGAACTTCCAAATCATGGAGAAAAAGAACGAGGACCAAACTCTGTGTAGATATAGTGTTATATGATAGTTCTCAGGGAGAAATAGATCGTCAACCCTTCTCTTTTGTTAAGCAAATTTTGATTTTCTTATTTTTCATCTCCTTTCAATTGGACGATTCATTTTTTTTTCAATTTGATTATATTTTTAATATTTTCAGGATTTATGGTAATATATTCAATTAAAAAGTAAATTGTTTAAAATCCAACTGACAACAAAAAATATGCCATGATAGAACCAAAAATAACAATTTACATCGAATAATTTAGATAATCGAAATAGCACTTTAATTACATGACACTATGAACACATTCAGCCTAAATGAAACAAAGAATCGAACTTTTATATTTAAAATTTGTAAGAACCCAATTGAAACCGAATTTAGTCTTGATTCGGGTCAGTTTTAACTTTTAATTTATGTTTGATATAATAATTAATTGAGAATACATTTTGCTAGGCCAAAGCTCAATATATATATATTAGAATCCAAGATAATACCGATATCTAACATTTTCAAAGTTCATAAGAAACCGGAAAAAGGTGTGTGGCTAATGATCGGCCTGTGCAGTCCACTAACCATAATAGACAAGATAAAAATGGGATATTTGTAAACATGAGGTGGTCTGGTCACATTCTTGCTCTCTCTTTTTTTATCTTTTCTTTCTGTTAATGTGGAGATCACATCCTTTTTTCTATTATTTCCCTTAGTTGGCTCGGATGTTTATGGGATTATTTGTTTGGATGGGTTTGATGACAGACACATTTTTCTTCTTCTTAAAAATGGTCAGAACTCAGAAGGCAATACAACGAATAGGTTGCTAAGTGGGGCTCATGCCGTTGCTTCTTATGCCCACTGCCCCCTTCTCCTGCCAATTCACTTCCTCCAACGTCCTTTGTCTTTTTTTTTATTTTTTTGACCGCGTTTGTCTTTTTATTATTATTATTATTATTATTAGAATTTATGTTTCATTTATACATATAAAATGAGACAAAAGATTTATTATTTGTTACAAATTAAAATGTGGGTAGTGAGGTGTTGATCTGCTTTTTTATATTATTTTTGGTTTTAAATGTTTTAAATTCTTACGTCTTTCTCATTCAACGTTTCATTTTCTGTGTAAGGACAATGTTATTTTTCATATATAATTTGTTTTGGTCGTTGAATAACATTTACACTTTAACCCAAACTTGTAAAAGTGATGCTAACTAGATAGACGTCAGATCTGCAGATTTGACTTGGGAAAACATAGGAATACAGAAAATAGCCCTAATTTTTTTTACAACAATGAAGTAAATGTGATCCCTCATTCTCCGGCGGTAAGCAATCATACCATCAACATGTGTAATATGCCTCAAAAATTACAACATTATAAATAAAATACAATAATCCAAATTTACTTATTACTTTTGTTTTTATTGTTTAATTTATGACGATTAATTAAGAAATGAATAATTTTATTAAAAATAAATCACGGAAATTTTTATTGTCATATATGCGTAATTGATACACAAATTGAGGCAGGCTAAAAGAAATGCATTGTTTGATTTCCTTATAATCTCATTCCATAAGCGGCGAAAACTTCTATCTTCACAAACTTAGGTAGGTGAATGGGTACCATGACTGTCTGGTCAGTAAGAAGGAAATGTATCTTTCATAATAAAGCAATAAGAAAGAAATGTTTGAACGGAAAAAATAAACATATGAACTACCAAATGCATGATGACAAAAAGAAAACTATCAAAACTAAATTCCGGATCCACAAATTCCAAGAATACAATAATTTAGCTAAAATATTTAGTGTTGAGTTTTTGACACGAATTCGACATGTATAAGAAAACTATTTATTATTTCTGACACCTTTAGTTTATATATAAGACAACCTTAACTCTTTACCACAACGACACAATATAGGGGAGTAAATAAAGAAAAATGATGAAACTCTTCTTGGTGGTGGCGATATCCATTGCCCTTCTCTTAAGCCTCTTCGACTCTTCTGGCGAGCGTCCAAAACATGGAGAGTCAATGTTGACTGTTCATTTCCCTGAATTCCGTCTGATTCCTACCACCGGAGCTTCGGGACCGGAGAGTTTCGTCTTCGATTTCTTCGGCGAAGGACCTTACACGGGTTTATCTGACGGTCGAATTGTTAAGTGGATAGCTAATGAGAGTCGCTGGATGGATTTCGCCGTCACCACCCCAACAAGGTACGCAATATTATCTCCTTAGCATTTTCTACTTTTATTGGGATTTTATGTTTCCTCGTTTTTTGTGGACTTAAGTCCTTGACCATAAAAAACAAAACTCCTTCAATTGTATCCAACCAATTCCTTCTGTCCCACCGAAATTATCGAACTTATAAAATTTTCTCTTTTGGAATGCCAACATCGGTTAACTTTAATCTTTAGAATTTAACTAAATTATTTATTTAATACAATTAGTTATGAATTCCTTACCAATGAAACGTACTTCTTTTGTTTCTGCAAATGTACTTCAGCTTTCACGTGGTCAGCTTGGTTTAAACTGAAAACTTTCTGAAATTCTGAATCACAATTTGTTATTTGGGCATGCATGTGAACTTCCCAATTTGAGGGGGGATTTGAGAACTCAATTGCATGTGCATTATATATATGCCCATTCGACTATGCAATTTAATTGCTTCTTTAATTTTCTTTGAATTCGTTCAAAAAAAAAAAAATTTCTTTGAATATTTATTCTTGCTCCTTATCAAGCGCGTGTTGTGAAATGCTGACAGCTAAAGAATTGAGTGACAAAATAGAAAATACTGCATTCTTTTAATTTACTATGAGTCATGAGTACACAACCCCGTGGTTACAAGAGATGGGAAATGTGTTTTGACTTTTTAGTGATCCAGATTTGTAGTACGAAATTGTTATATTTTTATACATGTCAGACCGATGCTTCTATTCAGCAAGGTACACAGGAACATTTTAGATATACAGCAGTACTTCTAATCAATATGCTACTAGAACATTTTGCCAATGTATTATTCTATTTTTTATTTATAATAAAATAAATTTAGTTTTACTTCAACTATTTTTTAAAAATATATAGTAATAAATATATAAAAATAGAATAATAAATATAATCCTTTGATTTTTGGAATAATCACATTTTTACTCCATTTTAAAATTGGGAATAGAGCGGAGTTACAGAATATTTTACTCTAAAATGAAATATATATATATATATATCTATATTTTTTTTTGGGACAAAGAAGTAAAATATTTTATTTAAGTTTAGATTTTAGAATGGAGTTCGGGTTCAACAAATAGAATACAAATTATGAAAACAAAAATAAATAACTCGCTAAACTCAGCGTTGCTTAATAGTTAATATCAAAGGATAGTTATAGTTATGAAAAAAAATTACTTATGATGGGGGTTTACTGTTCGCTGTTTACACCTGGGGTCCCTTTAACTTGGATGGCTATAGTATTTATGTTTTTAATTAAATGCAGAGAAGGTTGTGAGGGCCCGCACGAGCATCAACAAACGGAACACGTGTGCGGTCGACCATTGGGCCTGGCCTTTGAAAAATCCACTGGTGATCTTTATATTGCCGATGCTTATATGGGCCTTCTCAAAGTTGGGCGAGAAGGTGGTTTAGCCAATCAGATGGTAACACGTCATCCGGATGAACCCCTTAGGTTTACCAACGCAGTGGACATAGATCCACGGACCGGAGTTGTCTACTTTACCGATAGTAGTTCGGTTTATCAACGGAGGTAAAATTCTGCGAAATTAATCATCTTAAATCAAAACCACGCCCTGAAAACTAGTTAAAAAGAATACAATAAACATGCTTGTATAGATGATAGATAAGATAATACAATATAATATATACATGCATCTACCATATAGATATATTATCATATACGTATGTATTGTTATATCTTTTGAAATGAAAAAAACAAAGTAAATTTTATAATTAAATATTTGAACTTATAGTAGGTGAGCATAAATTGCTAAGTTTAATTTTTTTTATTGTTTCAGAAATTATATAGGGGTGATGATGAGTGGGGACAGAACCGGTAGACTGATGAAGTACGAACCAAATTCGAAACAAGTGACCACTCTTCTAAGCAATCTTGCGTTTGCAAACGGCGTCGCGCTGAGCCAAAACGGTGATTATCTTCTCGTGGCCGAGACTGCCACGAGTCGGATCCTTCGTTATTGGCTCAACGACACCTCGGCTTCTAAATCTTGCGAGAACTACGAGATTTTCGCGGAGCAACTCCCTGGGTTCCCCGACAACATAAGGAGGAGTCCACGTGGCGGATTCTGGGTAGGCGTGAACACCAAACACACAAAGCTGACAAAGTTTGCCATGTCGAACGCGTGGCTAGGGCGCGCCGCTTTGGGCCTGCCGTTGGATTGGATGAAGGTCCATTCGTATTGGGCCAAATACAAAGGGCACGGGATGGCCGTGAGGTTGAGCGAGGGTGGCATGATATCAGAGGTTTTCGCGGGTAAAAACGGAAATAAGTGGATTTCTATAAGTGAGGTGGAGGAGAGAGACGGATCTCTATGGGTTGGATCGGTGAATACACCTTTCGCTGGCATGTATAAAATCTAAAAACAATGCAAATATGAAATACACATCCGTTGCCATCATAATCACCCATACATAATTAAAAATAATTTCTTAACTCGCGGATTTAATAGTAAAAAGTTGCCAGGATTAATAATTTTAAGGATATTAATAATTATACCCATATTTTGCAAACCTATGGTCTTCATCGACCTAGCTACATGCTTTTTCATTTTTATAATTTAAATGTTGTAATCCACGATTTGATATTAAAACAGTTGTTATTATTATATGCTCACGAGGAAAGCACTACATTAACAAAATACATATCATATGAACTTACGGTTTTTTTTTTTTTTTTATTGAGCTATAGACCTTCTTAGGCAACATTTTTTCTTTTATTTTGGCATACGTACGTAACAGTAAGAAACCATGCATTCCATGCATACAAACATAGAGTTTGTGTTACACACCAATTCATGGCTTAGCTTCTTCCTTTTTCTCCTCTTCCTCATTAGCCATTTTCTTGGAACAACAAGCACTGCACTGCCCAAAAGCATAGCTTCCGCAGCAACCGTACCTACATCTACGGCGTTGCTGTGGCTCAACAACTTCAGCCTCGGCTTCAGCACTTCGACAACAGTAGGTGCACCGTCCATAACGCCAATATCCGCAACATCCGTATCTACAACCACCACGGCCCCGCTGCTGAGGCTCAACAGCTTCCACGGCTTCGGCCTGGGCCTGGGCCTGACTAAGGCTGCAACAAGCACTGCACCGTCCAAAAGCGTAGCTACCACAACATCCGTACCTACAACCTCCACGACCCCGCTGCTGAGGCTCAACAGCGTTGGCCTCAACAGCCTCGGCCTCCACGGTCTCCTCTGCTTGTGGTTGGCGACAGCAGAAGTTGCACCGTCCAAACATCCAGCCACCGCAACATCCGTACCTACAACCACCGGGCCACCTTTGCAGCTGAGCCTCTACAACAGCGTCGTTGGCCTCAGTTTCGGCCTCCGCAGCCTGGGGTTGGCTGCAGCAAGCGCTGCATCGTCCAAAAGCGAAGGCTCCGCAACATCCGTACCTACAACCGCCACGACCACGTTGTTGTGGCTCTATGACATCAGTCGCTTCACTTGGTTTCACTTCATCCTTAGCTGCACGTGTGATTTATATGTTATTTACGTCAGGCCATGTATTAAACATTCGACCATCAGTTATGTGAAAGTATAAAAAGGGAAATGATAAATATAGTTGTATACCATGTGTAGCGGCATCGTTGGATGTGTCGGCAAAAACAGCGAGAGAGAGGGAGAAGAGCAAAGCCAAGAGAGCGAGAGACTTGAGGCTTCCCATGCTTTGATTTCGTTACTTTAGCTTCTTCGGTTTGTTGTGAGGGAAGATGTTTTTTGGTAGTGAAGAGTGTATAGCCACATCAGAGCTATATATAGTTGGGCTGCAAAACATAGCGACAAGAGACCGGTCAATTATGTCGAGTGAGGGAAGATAATGACATATTTCATGGGGAAAAAGAATTTTTTGCGCTTAAGAAATGTAAAAGAATCAATATATACGCACATTCGTTGTGATTGATTCCGGTCGATTAATATTTTGGGCAGACGTAATCATTGTATTATAAATTCATCTGTGATAATATGAGAGGTGTGATCGAGAAGGATCACAGAAACTGATATTAACAAATATTATAAGAAGCTTGAACCAAAATTTAGCAACAAAAAAAATAATTATAAGAAGCATTGATGCGTTTTCTAGGCATTATTTTTAGCTTCTTCGTCTAATTAAGTTTTAGTATGATGGCTCGGAGCAATTGTTTTTTGCATATTTCATCAACTTGTGATTTTGTGAACAAAACACCGTATCTCTAACCAAAAAAAAAAAAAAAAGAACAATTGTTGTTTCTGTAAATAATAAATCAGATTTTTCCGAATGAATTGATATGTAAATGTCATTTGTTACAACTTAATGATACATAACTAAGATTAAAAGGTACTATATAAAAGCACTGTCTGTTTTTTTAAATGACTTCCAAATTAAAGAGAGAGATATAAGTCAAGATTTAAGAGATTGCACAATACATATTCTAACGAACGGCTTTGTGTACATTTAAAACGGTATCACGGATTTCGATGTTAGTACGAAAGAAATAAACTACAGTATGTGCAAATATAATTTATCATCTCCAGTGAACAAATATATATAATCAAATATCACAATTTCAACGGATATTTCTTCGCAAGTACCACTTTTATAGCTAGATACATATGTTCCGTTATATTTAATTTTAGTACAAATAAAAAATATTTTTAAAAGAAATATTTTAAAACTCACTCTCTACGCTAACATCTCAAACCTATAGTATAAACTATAATCTACTGAAAACTATAAACCAGTAATATTAAGTCGTATAAATTAATAATTCTATCAAAAGGATTTTTTATTTATTTTAAAGCTTTAATCTTTTTATTCATTAAAATATTGAATAGTAATTTATTAGTATTGTCACTGGTGGTTAATGACCAGAAAATCAAGGGTATAAGCTAATTATCTAGGTCGTCCGTTTTATCCATTAAAATATGGTTAATCCAATCGATTACAAAAGAGTTGAGTAAAAACTATCAGACCAGAATTGAACTAGCAGTACTTTTTAAAACTAGATATTTATCAAATACCTGCTCTTGCTTCTGGCCAAAAACCCATGATAGTAGTTGAATGTTGAAAGCCATTACATGCATCAAAAGGTTCGACAGCTAAAGTCTCCTATGTCGTTCCATGTGTAAATGCCATGCTCTATACATGACCTGTGGTGTTTACACGTGTCGAAATAGTTGTCACAAAGTCCAACTCTTAGACTTGAAAACCCACCGTTCGAAGGGATAACGTCCATCTATACATTCCAAAAGCAATCATAGAATCCAAATTCAAACTCTTTCTCTTTTAGTAAAATCATTAGAATTTGCTATAAATGAAGAAAAAGAAAGTTAGAAAGGGAATAATATGAAATCAGTTTACGGTGTCATGTGGTTATAAAATAACTCATTGTGAAGTTGAAAATTAGGATTCGCGTACGTATTTACACTACGATTTTAATCGTAAACTAGTTTGAACTTGGAAGTCTCTGTTACTCCTTACTTCAGTGGTAAGAATATCCGATGTTTCACTCGTAAACTAGTTTGAACTTGGGAAGCCTCAGTTATCAGAAAAAAAAACAAAAAAGAACAATGAACCGACGGGGCTCTCAACTACTTAGTCGACTAAGTGTAATTCAACTACTTATATAAAATTCAACATATCTCAAACCAAACCAACCAAAGTACTGTTGTCTAATAAAGAGACGCCATATTCCATTATTAGGGCATAATTAATGGAATCTTTCATGCAAAATCTTTCAAAACCTTTCATGCAAGATATATTAATATTTAATAAGTAAATATTTCAAGAAAGTCACATAAAAATTTTCTAAGTGTTTGTGTTACATTTGTTGAGATTGCAATCATGTGTAAATGATAACCAACAAAAAAAAGTAGAAAAAAATAATGCATTTTATTCGTTCATTAAAATATTATCATTTACAAACAATGTTTTTTTACACATGTCCTGTTTTAAAGTTTTCTGAAACAAGATACTAATGAGAGAAATTAGGAACAATAAAACATTAGAAAATAGCCATAAAAATAATTGGCTATATATTATAATTTTGGAGATAACAAAGGACATGATAATTCAACAATAGTAACCTTTCTCTGTATTCGTAAAACTACTCATTTTTAAGAACTCTATCGAGATATCTGTATTGACAAATACTTTTGCTATTTCAAAAGTTGAATATGTTGTCATTTCTGTATGCAATCTAAGAGCAACATTATTAGAAGATTTTAACCCAAAATTCTTAAAAAATTAATCATTACCAAAAATATTATAAACTATTTTTTTATTAACAAAAGAGTTCTGCAATCTTGGATTACTAAACAAAAATCTCTATACTTAGAGATTTTTGTTGAATAATTCAAGAATGGAAAACCTTTTTATTAATAAAAAGTTAGTTTATAATATTTTTGTAAAGATTAATTTTTTAAAAGTTTTGGATTAGAACTCACTAATAATGATGCTCTCACTGATTACTCCCACATCACTAGTTAAGAAACTCAGATATTTCGATGAGACATATTCATGGGAACACTTTTTAAGTATAACCACAATGGGAACGACTTAACTTATGGTGCTTATTCCTCAATAATTAGATACCATTTCAAATCACCATTAAAATTCTGCAATGTTCAATATATCTCTTCTTAGAATTTCGTCCTAACCGCTAGGTTTGTTATTTGAAAGTTCATCGTAGCAGAATCAACTTCATAGCATCAATTGTCTGCGAACTATCTTTACATGACTAGATCTTATTAAAAATCACATGTACCTTTATTATATATAGCGTCGTATATAGAAATTACCAATAACAAAATTCTTCTTTTCCATAATTACCTCAGAAATCTCACTGATCACTTCTCATATAAGATTGAAATTATAGTGTTTCATAGCAGCGACCGTATTCACACAGGTGGGGGCAGGTATGGTTGCTGCTATAGGAGATGTAGCAGCTGCATCGGCTGTTATCGTTATCCCAATGAGGAAACTAACAGTGTGGGAATACATAAACACGGCCATGATGGTTGCAAATACGGTTGCTGCGGCAGCTATGCTTATGGATAATACAGCGCATGTTGCAGCCACAGCCAATTCGCAGAGAAAGCTAAGAAAGAGAAAGCTTCTAAGGTTTGGGTAGAGAGCCAACCCTGAAAAGAGAGCTAAACCATGGACGTGTTATCGTATGAAGTATAGCCACTCTAAACAGCTTGTTTTAATACAATAAAATGATACTATATATAAACGTATCTTAAACGATACATGGAATAAAATAAGTCGCATTTTGTGTGTTTGTGTGCATACGTTTTATCTATGGTATTTGAATTTCGGCTATTTTATATGGAATACATATTTTAAGAATCGAGAACCGAACTCGACCAAGACAACAAAATCTCTGTCTATACCAGCACATGATTAATTTGATGGTTTAGTCAAGTACGATCCACAATGACTTTTTGAATCTTAATTAAGTCCCGTGGATGTGTAGTGTACTTATGTAATCAAATTCCATAGCAAAAAGAGAGAATACTCCAGCTCCACCAAGAAAAACAGGAGCAATTGTGGCGGGCCGTCACTAATAGCGATATATCATACTGGCTGACTGGGCCGCTGGATTTTACAGATAATTTGAAAATTTTGTCCAAAAAAAAAGATAAAAAAAAAAGATAATTTGAAAAATAATTCATTGCACATGTGTCCCAATTTGACAAAGGTTATCGATCTCATCTAGTCCACCAGAATGCAGACCAATATATTCTTCTAGTGAAAACCAATAATAGATCCGGCTTTAGTGAACACCAGGCGACATCCTGAGTTCTAGAAAATAAAACGAATTTGCGTGTTCCCATCTCCGGTCCGAAGAGATATACAAGGCTAAAGCGTAGAACTACTTGATTAAGAAAACTAAAAAAATAGTAATTGCAGAAAACATTCGATTTCATTTTGGTTCGGAACATATATTGGATTTTTAAGATACTTAACAACGACGTTACGTGACCATTAGTGCAACGGCACTCAAAATTCTCCAATATGGGTCCAATTTTGGACATATGTCCCCTTATCAACAGACTTTATTAACCCATGATTCGTGAAATCATGATGCCGTATATCACATGTAAAAGAGAATCTCTATCATATTTGTTATTCGAAACTAGCTACTTTTTTTTCTCTTCAAAAAAAAAAAAGGAAGAAAAAAACTAGCTAGTACTTTAAAGATACGATTATTTCAGATAAAAAAAAAAGACTTGTCAGTTATCTACTTTTAAATTGGCTATCTGATGAGTTACATACTTTCTCTCTTAAACTGAATTCGTTCCTATGAAAAATTCTACATGAAGCGATACTCCTAGGCGAAAACCTACATAAGTGAGGGTGAAAAAACAATACCAATACTTACAAAAAAACCTTACCATCTGGTTTTCTTTTTAATAAAAAGCTGATCGAATAAACCCATTCATGAAACTTTAGTGAAAACCTTATTATTATAATCTTCAAAAGAATCTGTTAAGTAAGAACTTGGATACATTAATACAATATCTAACTCTAACATACGTATGATTGTCTAAAGCTCGTTTAAGGGGAGCTAGTCAATATGTTAAAATATAAAGAGCCCGAATCTGATTTTATACATTTGTTTCATACGAAATTAACCGGAAAGCTCACGAAGTAAAATCAGAAGCCGGAAATATGTTTGGAAAAATCGTTTTAGAAAATTTTGTGGAATTGAAACATTTGCCTTTAGCCATACTGGTGGTGGAGAATGGACTCGGCCTTTGTTCTTAGTCAATTCAAATTATCCATAAATGGGCCAAAACTATACTCTCAAACGTGTGGCCCATATTTGTCAACATGTGGGCCCCTTTCTGAATATCAAAGCCACGTATTTCCCCTAAGAGGTCCCTCTAAAATAGACCGATTCTCCATTTGTATCCTTGTATTACTTTGCATGGCAAATAATTGGTCAGGGACTAATTTTCCCCACTTTTTTTTTCTTCTTTAACCAATCAATGATCAACTTTGTTCAAATCAAGCTTAACCATTTTTCCACTTAACGTCTCTTATAAATTACAAACACGTTTTCTCAATATAAAATTATTAAATTACAAGACTCGTACGAAACAAAAAAAAAAATTATGGTTTCAAAATCAAAAGTTTAAGGGGGGTAATAAGAAATTTGTTTTTAATAGAGACAAGTAAAATGCCACATCATCAAGTTCCACTGATTAGCTCTTGAGCGGATAGGGTAGAAAGAAGAAGAAACGGATAATTTAAGAAAAGGACAGGACCGTAATATCACACCTCTTTAAGGGTCAATTATGTAAAGACACTCATTGTATTATTTATAATCCCGAGAAGACGACGAAGACAACGGAACAACAACAATCATCATCACACAGAGAGATAGAGAGAGAGAGAGAGAGAGATAGGATGGCGTTACGAAGCAGGAGGTTAACGACACTTCTCTTCTCCATTTCCGGCAACTCTCGGGTCTTCAGTTCCGGTGTGAATCCTCACGCTTCGAAATGGATCGAGAGAAACGGAGCTGCATTGCTCACTCGCCGGATCTCATCCTCCGCGGCTGTGGTGACAGAGGATGAATCTGGAGGGATTTACGGATTGGGAAGTGTGTTGAAAGAGTACGATGATTACCGGAGATCACTCTACGGCGAGTTCACTTACAAGGCGTTGCTCGTCGACGCCGTTGGTACTCTCCTTGTTCCCGCCCAACCCACTGCACAGGTCTCTCCAACGAAAAATCTCTTCTTTTTGTTGCCCAAATGTGTTCTTGACCGTTTTGATCTTTAATACAATTGAAAGTTTTGATCTTTAATAGAATTGTTCAGATTGAAAGCGATGGATGGTTATTGTTTAAAGTCTTGCTTTAGTCTCTGATTGTCTATAGAAGATTGTAGGTTGAGATATTCACTGTGTTTTGTTTGTTTGTGTAGATATACAAGGATATTGGAGAGAAGTATGGAGTTGTGTACTCGGAGGCTGAGATACTTTCTCGATACAGAAGAGCTTATCAGAAACCATGGGGTGGATCTCATCTCAGGTATCATCATCATCATCTTGTTCCTCTTCCTGTGTGTCTTTCTTCTACTCCAAGGAAATCACCTCTAGGCAAAACGTTTCCTGTGTAGTTTTTCCATTTGTTTGAGTTCTAGATTCTTACGTAGATATCGCGTGATGTTTAGTGTTAGTGCATCGTGGACCTTGTGTGATCTTCTGGATTTATAATTCTTTTGTTTGCAGATATGTAAACGACGCGAGACCTTTCTGGCAATATATAGTGAGTGCATCAACTGGCTGTTCGGATTCTCAGTATTTTGAAGAGCTTTACAGCTATTTTACTACGGAACAGGTTTGATCTTTGCTACTATTTATCCATACGCTTGAGGAACAGTTTAAAGTTTGTTTCTTTCTCTTGATATCTACCCCATTTGATTTACCAGGCGTGGAAGCTATGTGATCCGGAGGCAGAGAAAGTGTTTAAGGCTATTAAACAAGCGGGTGTAAAAGTTGCCATTGTGTCCAATTTTGACACTCGATTAAGACCTCTACTACGAGCACTGAAATGTGAAGACTGGTTTGATGCTGTGGCTGTTTCAGCAGAAGTAACATAACATCCTTTTATCCTTTATAATCTTTTGGTTGATGATCTGAAACGTTTTGGGAGTGAGTGTGCATTCAATGATTTTGGTTTACTGTTTCGCAGGTTGAAGCGGAGAAACCAAACCCGACCATCTTCCTGAAAGCTTGTGAATTATTAGGAGTGAATCCTGAGGATGCGGTTCATGTAGGAGATGACCGTAGGAATGATGTATGGGGGGCTAGAGATGCAGGCTGTGACGCTTGGCTCTGGGGAAGTGAAGTTACTTCATTTAAACAGGTAAACGAATCTCTCTGGTTTGCTTAAACCTCTCAAGAGTTTAAAATCATTGGTATAATTGAAGATGAATGTGTTTTTTTTTTTGTTCTGCAGGTTGCTCAAAGGATAGGAGTGAAGGTCTGAACTCTGAAGCAATGCATATTTGAGAAATGGCTCGGACATGTTCAGGCTTTAGCTCTTTTTTCTTTCTTGTGAGCACTTTTGTACATTTGGTTTCTCTTTTGTAGTATAATGTGTGTGATATATGTTGCCGCTTATGTAAAAAAGCAGAAACGAATGTACGTATAAGAAAAGATCAATAAAGCTTCATGATCGCTTTTGATCCGAACAAAAGTCTTGTACTGTTTTTGACATTTGCTTATAAAAGTTACCTCGACAGTGTGTGAAGTATGAACAAATTAACAACCAAAAAACGCCAACATCACTTACTTCCAGTATACAAAAGGCTTTACAATTTGTTGACATATGAAGATGAAGCTGACATTGAGCGGTTAAGTTTTCTGTTGACATACGTCTTTTGAATTATGGATAGTATATGTACAAGCTTAATATCTCAAGTGACATACCCATGTACGAGTCTCTCTGATAGAGGCTAAATCTTTTAGACTTATCTTAGCTTGCGTTTCTTTAAGGGATTTTAATGAGAGAAATAAATACCTCAGTTTTCAGATTTTAATTAGACCTTCAAGTCAAAAACAAAACAACCCTGTTTGATACGAGTTGGGTTCCATTTTAATTTTTGTATGTTGACTCGAGAGAAAATTAAAATCGAATTGGAAACTCCTCCACGTAAGTCGAGTATAGGGTTCGAAGATGCACAAAACGAAAACTTTGACAAAAAATCACACCATTATTAAGAAGAGTTTAATTAAGTCTCGTTTGAATAAGCATACAGAAACCACACTAAATTATCAAAATATCATCAGATTATGAATTAAAAACCATATTAATTAGGAGGAACACACAGTGTCTGAAGGATGTCAACAAAATAAAAAATCTTCTTCAATTTTTTCAGCATCTTAAGTCGATCCATGTTTTGTCCCGTCACCGTTAGTACGTCTAGGTCTAAATTAAACTCTGCATATTCATATCCTATAACAAAGAAGAAGAAAAAACATTCTTACGCATTGTTCACTATTGAAAGCCTAACTAAAATTATCTACATCTATATAATATATATAACAAATTGGTTTAACCTGGTTCATTTAAGCAAGATTATTCGAAGTATCCCAATGGTGTAATTAAGGCCGTTTAGTGGGATGTGTTAGTGTACCTGTACTATGAGACAAAGATCGAAGTGCTTTCCGCCTGGTTTCTTCGCTAAACCCTTCATACGTAAAAACAATTCTCGTTGACTACGAGCAACGAAATAAATCTAAAGCTTTAGTAATCTCTTTAAATAAAAAGGCACTTCACTGAATTTGTATAGAGGTATATATATATATGTTGTTCAAGAGGTTTGCTAAGAAAGAAACGAACCATCTTTTTAGAAAACTTAAAACTTGCACGGTGAAGACTGAAGAGAAGATGATGGAAAAGAAAGTGTTAACAGAAGCTTATAACTAAGGTCTTGCTCATCAACCTCCATAAAAATGGGAAAATTGAGTTATTTGTAAAGAATTAATTAAGAAGTTTCTTTTGATATGAAAATTTGGAAAATCATTGGTGACCAAGACTAAGAAGAATGGAAATGTATGGAGTTTGCGGGTCTATAAGATGGAAATTTGAAGATTAAGGGAAGTAAAAAGATTATTATTTTTTCCAAAAACATTATTGTTTCTATTATTTCTACATATATATATATGTATATATATAATTAAAAATAGAAAAGGTAGACTAAAAAGTATATTTAACAATATATTAGAGGTATGTACGCTCACTAATTTAATGGTGTAGCTGTTTCAGCAGAAGTAACATAACCTATTTTCCTTTATATCCTTTGGTTTATGATCGGAAATGTTTTGGGAGTGAGTGTGTATTAAAAGTTTTTGGTTGATTGTTTCGTAGGCCGAAGCGGAGAAACCAAACCCGATCATCTTGTTGAAAGTTTGTGAATTAGGAACTATGAAGGGGACGCTGCTAGAGACACAGGCTGTGACGCTTGGCTCTAGGGAAGTGCATGAAGTTACTTTGGTTTAAAGAGCTAAACGAATCTCTCTGGCTTCCTCAAATCTCTTAAGAGTTAAAAAGCATCAGTAATTTACGTGCTTAACATTTGCTTAAAAGAGCTACAAATTTGAACCTCGACAATGTTGCCCTCAGTGGATATCCTGAAATTTGTAAATAAATAATTTCCTCTATCTCTTTTTTCATAACTTCCAACAGCTAAACAATTCTTTCAGGGCCCATCATAGTTTTTTAATAAGCCCATTAGATTCTTATGATTTGATGGACCTAAAAGTAGCGATCAAATCTCAAATATCGGCCCTCGTCTGTCCAAGACTAAATCAAGGCATATTTGGCTTAACCGAGATGACCGGAGTTGACCTTTAGACTAATATATATTATCAAGGTGCATGGGGTTAGAAGTATATATATATATATATATATATAAACGTTAGCCACTACTCTACAAAAATTTGATTTAATAAATTTAAAATAGGGAAACTACACTTGCTAAATATAATAAAGAGAAATGCTATGTATGTACATGCTTACTGGCTAATTACATAGATATGCTTTTAATCAGCAAAAAAGCCTAAATGTATTCCACGTGCGTTGTACGTGCCTCTCGACAGTTCCACGTCTATCAAACCCGTGTATCCCTCGTGTACCTCTCAGCGTTATCTCTCTCTGTATGTAGTTATACTGAACTGTTTTTTTTAACTTACTAATATATAATTCGTTAATGCAAAATTCTGCATCTGAATTATTCCTATTAAACTGTTATTACTTTTAGTCCTTTTAGTCCTTCCATCTTTCAAATCAATCAATACAATTAATAGTTTATGTTGAACATACATAGTTCTTTTAACATTCGTACCAAAAAACATACACAGTTCTAATTCAAATCTAAATTCGATCACATGAAGAGAATATTTATAGTTTATATAGAGAGTTGTATAACATACCTGTATAGTAAGTCAACAGGTGATCCTTGGAACATGCTCCTGCTTGGGGAGAAAATGTTTAACCACGTGTCAGCGCGTGTCCACTCGTGACCCATACATTTCTCCCTATAATATTATCTTAACGTATATCTGATAGATATCCTTTTATATTTATACAACAGAGAATGATTTCTTTATTTTTATTTTTTTGTATCAGTGTGAATACATATATATAAATGAGTGAGGCATAAATAATCCAACTAACTCACCAGCATAATCCCAACCGAAACAGCTTCTAGAGAGAAAAAAAGAAAAACAGATCCTTTAAACTGTCTAAACCAAAAATGTGTGCACTTGTCCCTCCACTATTTCCCAATTTCGGCTGGCCTTGTGGAGACCAGAACTTCTACGTAAACGACGACCTAACCAACACGTTTCTTGATTTTCCGCTGCCGGACTTGGAAGTGGCTCATCAGAATATATCGTTGGACAGACAGAGAATTTTAGAGTTAGGGAATCCCGTTGTGATGAAGAAGCTTAATCACAACGCGAGCGAGCGTGATCGTCGCAAGAAGATCAACGCAATGTTCTCATCTCTTCGTTCTTGTCTTCCAGCTACCGATCATTCGGTAACCATTAACTGACATAAGTTTACTTGTTTACTACAAAAAACATAATTTTGTAAAGTTGCATTTAAACTTACAAGTTAAAAATTGAACAGAAAAAGACAACATTGTAAGGTTTTTCTTTCACCAAATGTTTACCTACATTTTCTAAAACTTCTGATTCATTTGCTTTGAAATTTTGACGTTGATGAAAATAGTGTGTTTGCTTTTTACACGGAAGCAACAAGTAGTTATATAAGAAAAATGAAAGATCTGTTCTTTTTGTGTATTCTTGCAGAAGAAGTTAAGTGTTTCCGCAACAGTTTCGCAGGCTTTGAAGTACATACCGGAGCTGCAAGGGCAAGTCAAGAAGCTCACAAAGAAGAAAGATGAGCTCTCGTTTAAAATCTCCGGTCAAAAAGATCTCCTTTACACTGACCAAAATGGTAACGCGGATAAAGAGGCCACAGGTTATGCATCAACTGTATCTGCGACCAGGCTCAGTGAAACAGAAGTAATGGTCCAAATTTCATCGTTACAGACTGAAAAGTGTTCGTTTGGGAATGTATTGAGTGGAATAGAAGAAGATGGGTTGGTTCTTCTGGATGCTTCATCTTCAAGGTCTCAAGGAGCGAGACTCTTTTACACTTTGCATCTTCAGATCGATAATTGCAATCTGAATTCCGAAGAGTTAAATGTTAGGTTATTGTACTTGTACGAGAAATGTGGAAAATCGTGTACATGATTCAATAACTATTGATTTGATTTGGTGTTTTCTATGTCTCTTTAAAACTTGAGGGTAGAAATAGTTTGAACACTTTGCGGCTTTGCGCATAACAAATACGAAATAGAACCTTAAGCAAGAAGGAAATAAAATTTGGGCCTTAGTTGGAAACAAAATTTGCTCTTCTTACATGTTCCTTAGTACTTTCACGACTATTAGACTTAGGCGAATGCCTAAATTGTGGGCCTTAATTGGAATCAAAATTTGGGCCAAGTTTTTATTTATATGAGTTTATACAAATTGTAGTGTAAAGAAGTTTATACAAGATAAAAATAGCAACCCGATTCTTTATATGAGACATGATTACAAATGATTCTTGTGTCACTCGTTCGACAAAAACGTTGTTCAGATCTAGATTTCAAATTATATATATCGTTTGTAAATTATCTGTACTGTCTTAGAATTACAACATGTTCGAATATATACGTAGTATTGACTATTGTAACTAATGTGTAATGTACAATATGTTGTTAAAAATAAGAAGGCTGTCGAACTATTAAACATTAAGTCTTTATTTAACTGTATCTTACGATTGATTCATTTTTTTTTTTGTTTTGTAACAAAAAAAAAATTGCAAAAGGGAATATAACTTTTCAAGGTTGACTGCATCAACATAGCTGTAAAGCCTACCAAGTTGGGAACGAGATGACCAAAACAAAAAAAATGAAACTACTTAAAATAGAAAAAGTTAAAAATAACTAAATGGTCAATTAATTATACCAAAGAAATGCCAAATACACGGGAAAGCATACAAAATAGTGCAGTTAGGTGCAATGCATTCTCCAAATTCAAAATGTATGAGGAATGAAAGTTTCTCTATCTTTTTACAGGCATGACCCAACTTGCTTTAATTCGAAAATCCCCTATTTTCATATTAACGCCATTTTGTGTTGAATACGCGTCTTAGTGAAATACGTTTACCTGTGTTTAACCGCATCATTGTTGGGAAAAGGAAGAACACATCATTGTTTAGTTCTCATGACGTTCTTCACAAGCGTTCAGCTGCAAAAGTCGGTTTTTTACAAAATGGAAAATGTGTTATGTTTGTGCTCTTTCTTATTCATTTAGGCTTAATGGTCATATAATCATGTGTCCAGTTTTAAACTCCTACAGTAGAATTCAAATCCAATCGAGCTGAAAATTACATAAAAGATATGAAAACACTAGACCATCAACGTTTGTGTTTTTATGTGACAAAACATAAGCAGGATATGATTGTTTTGTAAGTATATATATAAGAGAAAATTACATTGAAAGACACTTTTTGAGTTTTAATATCATATATAGACACTTTGATGTTGAAGAGTCACTTTTCCTAAAAGTTTGTACATAAAAATCCATTTTTACCCTTATTTTGTTTTATCTACTTTAAATATAAAAATAAAAAAATAAAAAAAAAATAAACAAAATCTGGAAAGTATTCCAAAGAAAAATATAATTTGATTTTTTATGTTTGAATCTCAACCATTTATTTTTATACAGTCGTTTATTTGATATATGATTGACAAACTCTCATCTTATATGATTTTATAGTGGATACTCATTTGTGGACACCA
>OVBI01002521.1:0-19392 GCA_900406495.1 Sisymbrium altissimum | reverse complement strand
ATTCTGATCGATTGGTGTTGTTCCCTGCTTGTTGCTGAGAAGCTTTTATCGAAGATACTGAATCGCAGAAAAAAGGTGATCCTCCCATGATTGTGATCACCGAGGATTCAAAGGGTTTCCCTAAGGATATCGGGAAAGTTTCCTTTCCGGATTGAATCCAATCCTCGAAGATCTCTAGAATCGGTTCGGCTCCACCGAGCGGATGATTCGAGTTAGTTGACCTAGGCATCTTTCATTTCTCAGAGTAAGAAAGCTTTTGGATCCCCTCCTTCTAGATTTCGGTTCCCATAAACATCGATTCCATCTGGTAGTCCACTTAAAGTTTTCCATTAAAAATTGGTTGCTTACTTTCAAACAAGGATTTAGAAAGGGATTTAAAAACGTTTTGCTGAGGATTTTTCTCCTTTTTGCTTTTCCTTTGAAACCCAAACATCTTAACCTAAAAAATTTACTGAACAAACGAGTTAGAAATAAAAATCCTTACACTCTCAAAGTGTCTAACTCCCAGATTTTCTGTGGTAACTCAGAGTTCTTTTCACTGGTTCAATGGATCAAAGGCAGTGAAAAGTCAGTAATAAAAAATCAAATCAACTTTGAAAGAAGAGAATTTTGGCACGCCGCTTTAACCACTCAGAGTTGGATTTCTCTTGAACTCAGTCTCTATACCAGATCAATCAATCCCTTGTTCTTTCTCTTTTTTTTTTTGAATAACTCTTTTTTTTTTATGAAACGATTTTTTTTATTTTTTATTTTTTTTATATGGCAGAAGATCAATGGTTTGAGACACACCAGAGTGGCCTGGAAACCAAATGAAAAAACAAAAATTAAAGATAAGATGAAGAAAATGAAGATTTTGTGAAAGAAAGAAGATGAAAAGATAAGAGAGAAAACAAACCAGCCAAAGTGGCTCTGATACAAAATTGATACGTCCTAAATATGAAGATCACACTTTAGCCGGATTTGGATATGAACCAGGAATGCTACTACCACTTCTGAAACTGAAATGGACTGAATGGATCGTCAGGACGTGCGGAATGAATCCTGATATTCCAGATCTAAAGACTAACCACCTTAAGAAGATAGATTGTAAGGCTGACTACCAAACGAATCAAGAAGAAATGGCTAAACCACCAAGTCAACAAGCCATGTTCAAAACCAATGAACAAGCAAAAGAACTCTCTCTCACTCAGAGAAAAGAAATAAAACTCAAAAACTCTCCTTATTATTATTCTGTACGAAATGGTGTTTATATAAAGTACAGATGTGGAAGCTAAAGAGCTTGCATGAAAATAAAGGTCAAAATCGCTTAGAAAATATAAATAATTGACCAAGACTGAAATAAATGGGTTGAATGACCCTTGGCTTCATTTTGGCGTAGATTCCTTGAATGACCCTTCAGCTACTCGCTCACAGAAAGTTTACCCGGGGGTGCATGCATTTGGCTCGGCAAAACATGATCATCGTTGGGCAAAATGAGTTTGGCTCTGTCAAATGGTAAAGTGTCATGATCGAATCTCATCATATCTCCAAAGGAAAGGATAGTGAATTTTTGCCCCAGAGGAAACACGTTTGGATTATGCCAAATGGAATCAGATGTTGAACATCGGGTTTTAGCCCTGTCGCGGGACGCGGTATGATCAGAAATGCTGAAGTCTCGACTATCGATGAATTTATCCCGAGCAAAGTTAAATGTGACTGGAGACAAATCTTTATCTCTCCAAATTGGACGGTAAAGAACAAATTTGGCCCGAGTGAAATTGTCATCCAGTCGTGGTTCCGGTCGTTGCTTGATTCTGGTACGGTCCGAATTGATGCTGTCTCGATCATCTCCCAATCTAGTCCGTGACATGGCTATTCTGTCTTGAGCAATCTCATTCTTTCGGTCCATGACTCAAGAAAAGTAACCTCCATACTCTGATTTCCCAAGTGGATTATCCTCCTCATGTTGTTGCTCTATCCGTGCATCATGGTGTCTCGATGCATCGTACCACGGCGCATCAGATGGTCTTGGAAAATTCTGAGGCTTATGGAGTTATACATCCTCATGACGATCCTCTAGTGATTCAACTCACAATAGCCGATCATAGTGTGTCCAGAGTACTCATCGACATCGGTAGCACGGTGAATGTGATCTACCAAAAGACCCTAGAAAGAATGAGGAAAGGGTCGTACGAGTTGATTGACGAACCTAAACAGTTGACGAGTTTCTCTGGACGCATATCCATGACTCTCCCAGTCACCACGGCAGGAGGTACCACTTCGGTGTTATTCTCCATAACCAATCACCCTACTATTTATAACGTTATAATGGGAACGCCCTGACTCAATGCCTTCAGGGCCGTCCCATCAACATACCATCTCTGCCTAAAATTTCCAACTACAAACGGGACCGAGACAATCTGGGGATTACAGAAGATCTCTCGCGCCTGTCTCTCTGTCAAACATAAGATTCAGAACCCGGTAACCAATGAAAAACCGACAGAGAAGGGAATGAAAAGGGCAGAAACCGAGCTTGCAAAACATTTCCACAAGCTACAGGTAGAGGATGCCAAGAAATAAAAGGACCACAGTCCATGCGAACCAGTGATCTCAGTTTTCATCGACGATTCCCATCCTCAGAGATGCGTTGAAATCGGTGCAAATCTTAAGGAGCCAATAAAGTCCGAACTCATCACTCTCCTTAAGAAAAATGTGAGTACTTTCGCCTGGGCAGCAGAAGACATGCCAGAAATCGAAATCAGTACGACCTGCCATGAACTCAATGTTGACCCGACCTTTAAGCCGATAAATCAAAAAGAGCGAAGGCGGTCAACAACGAAGTCAAAAAAATTCCTGAAGGTGGGATCAATCACCGAAGTTCGATATCCCGATTGGCTTGCTAATCCTGTAGTCGTCAAAAAGAAGAATGGAAAGTGGCGTGTCTGCGTGGATTTCACAGACCTTAACAAGGCCTGCCCCAAAGACAGTTTCCCGCTGCCGCATATCGACAGGCTAGTCGAAGCAACGGCCGGAAACAAGTTACTCGCATTCATGGATGCTTTTTCTGGCTACAATCAAATCATGATGAACCCAGACGATCGTGAAAAGACAGCGTTTATCACAGATCTCTGAACGTATTGCTACAAGGTGATGCCTTTCGGACTGAAAAACGCTAGTGAAACATATCAATGCTTGGTGAATAAAATATTCCTCGATCAGCTAGGGAAGACCATGGAAGTCTACATAGACGACATGCTCGCAAAATCCCTAGAAAAAAGCCACCATACGAAACACTTTTCGGATTGCTTAGATTGTTTGAACAAACAAAATATGAAACTCAATCCCCCAAAGTGTAGATTCGCGGTTGCTTCGGGAGATTTCGTCGGTTACCTGATCACTCATCGGGGAATCGAAGCAAACTCCAAATAGATCAATGCACTCATCGACATGGCGTCTCCAAAAAGGAAAAGAGAAGTCCAAAGGCTCAGAGGACGAGTAGCAGCACTCAATCGCTTCATCTCTCGATCAACAGACAAACGCCTACCCTTTTACGACATGTTGAGAGAGAATAAGAAGTTCGACTGGACCAAAAATGCGAAGAAGCTTTCCAACAGCTCAAATCTTACCTAGCAAGTCCACCAGTACTAGCCAAGCCAGTGGCTGGAGAACCTTTGTTCCTCTACACTTCCGTCTCACCGACCGCGGTGATTGGAGTTTTGGTCCGGGAACAGAGAGGCGAGCAGAGACCGGTATTCTATGTGAGCCAAACCCTCACAGACGCCAAAACTCGCTACCCTCAGATGGAAAAGATAGCACTATCGATAATAGCGTTTGCTCAAAAGCTTAGACCCTACTTCCAATCACACACAATCGTGGTCCTCCCAAAATTTCCGCTCAGGACTATCCTGCATAGCTCAAGTCTTTCGGGACGTTTGGCAAAATGGGTGGTCGAGTTGAGCGAATACGATATCGAATATCGGTCTAGAACATGCGCAAAGTCCCAAGTTTTGTCCGATTTTCTAATCGAACTTCCCCCCAAAGGAAGTAACGAGAAATCAGAAAACACAACTTGGATCCTTCATGTCGACAGATCTTCTTCGAAACAAGGGTCCGGAGTTGGGATCCGTTTGACTTCGCCCACAGGAGTAATCCTCGAGCAGTAATTCCGACTTAACTACCCAGCATCCAACAACGAGGCCGAGTACGAAGCCCTGATCACTGGGCTAAGGCTCGCCCACGGTATCAAAATCAAAAACATCCATGCTTTCTGCGATTATCAGCTGGTTGCAAATCAATTCAGTGGAGAATACAAAACCAGGGATGAAAGAATGGAGGCTTACCTGAAAGTTGTCCAAAATCTCGCAAAGCTGTTCAAAGAATTTGAGCTAACAATAATTCGTAGGGGCGAAAACGCGCCTGCCGACGCTCTAGCAGCCTTGGCATCGACTTTGGTCCCAGGAGAAAGCAGGATTATTCTGGTGGAGTTCATAAAACATCCAAGAATTGGACCACCCGATATAATCACGCTCATCGAAGGAGATCTTGAGGAAGAAATTTCTGAAAATCTTATGGAGGCAGACGAATCAGACCCGGCACCAGCCGTTGGCACCCACTCGGAAACCGAAAGGGGAGAGTTCGGTAGCGACCAAGAATGGATGGAGAGAATTCGCCACTACAACACAGACGGAAAACTCCCCGCCGAGAAATGGGCAGCACAAAAACTAAGAGCATAAGGAGCATGCTTCGTCCTCTTAGACAGAAAAATCCTCAAGTGGAGACACTCTGGCCCCCTCATGACGTGTGTGGAAGGGGAACAAGCCCGAAAAATCATACAGGAAGTTCATAGCGGGCCATGTGGAAATCACTCTGGAGGAAGGGCACTCGCCATCAAGATAAAAAGGCGTGGATACTTCTGGCCGACAATGATCAAAGATTGCGAGAAAATCTCGAAAAAATGCGAGAAATGCAAACATCACACTTCAACAATCCGCCAGCCGGCCGAAATACTTTCGTTGATATCCTCACCATACCCATTCATGCGTTGGTCGATGGATATCGTCGGACCAATGCACAAATTTAAGCAGAAGCAGTACTTGCTCGTCCTAACGGATTACTTTTCCAAATGGATCGAAGCAGACTCCTATGCTAGCATAAAGGATGCACAGGCAAACATTTCGTGTGGAAAAACGTCATCTGTAGACATGGTATTCCTTATGAAATCGTAACGGACAATGGTTCACACTTCATCTCGAACCGTTCCTTGTCATTCTGCGAAAAGTGAACGATCCGTCTGAGTTTCTCAACTCCGAGGTATCCACAGGGCAATGGCCAAGCAGAAGCAGCCAACAAAAAAATTCTCGACGGATTAAAGAAAAGGCTGGATGAAAAGAAGGGAAGATGGGCTGTTGAACTCGAAGGCGTGCTCTGGTCACACCGGACCACGACTAGAAAGGCAACTGGGGAAACTCCCTTCGCATTGGTGTATGGAATGTAATGCATAATCCCCCAAGAAGTCGAGTTTTCCGGAATTCGCCAAAATTTCCTTCCTGAACGAGAAGAAATTAATCAGGCGATACTTCTGGACGAAATCGATTTCGTCAATTAAAGGCGCGACCAGACGCTAATCCGAATGCAAAGCTTTCATCAATTAGCTACCAAATATTACAACTCGAAAGTTCGTAATCGGCGATTCAAAGAAGGCGATCTCGTTTTACGAAAGGTTTTTCAAAATGCCCAGGAAAAGAACGCTGCAAAGCTAGGCGTGAATTGGGAAGGCCCCTACAAAATCACCAAAGTCGTCAGGCAACGAGCATATGAACTCGCCTACGACGACGACTCTCTAGTTATCCGAAGCTCGAACGCTATGCATCTCAAGAAGTACTATCACTAGTGCTCCACTCTCAACGAACTATGAACTGGCTTGATCCCTTAGCATTAGGGTATGTAGGCAGCTTGTCTCATGATAAGTTCAGCTACTTTAAAAAAAAAATTCCGGAGGAGTGGGAATGTATACATAGACCATTCTTACACTCGAAAAACGCTTTGGCACTCAAAGTTTTCCCGAAATATTCTGGAAGACTCTACCTCTAGACGAATCCAAACACCAATTTTTCCAAAGAAATTCCGAAATTCTACGACGATTTTCAAAAACGATTTGCGCAAATCTAACACTTTTTCAAACTTGCTTGTTGCTGGACACAACAAGCACCCTTCCTTTTATTGTCCTTTAAGGATCTACCCAACGCCCAGAACGGGCAGAGGTTTGACCACATCCGTGCAAGGATAAAACAGCGCACTATATAAGAAAAGGTTAGGTATATCCTATCTTAACATCCGAAAAGTATATCTTGGACGATGTTCTTAGGTTTTACTTTCAAGAGGGGCATGCCAGCATGTTAAAAGACTCGCACTGCCATAATACTCAATGGAAACTCGCTAACCCGGTAAGCGCCGACCATGGCACACTGGTCTCAACATCTCAGAAACACAATGTAGCATACCACTAGACGATATTGTAAAGTGTATCAAACGTCGACAAGAAGGAGAGGTAAGCCGGAAACTATTCGCATCCTCTAAAACAAGACAAACGCATAAGTTAGTTTCCGAAACGCTAACCTATCGAAAGCCCAGACAAAATGCTCCCTAGCAGAACTGGCACAACTTCATCAACACTCTATACGAAAAAACGCAAATATATTCTCGGTTAACACAGGCGTGTCAAGTCCCTTCCGACGAAATATAAACCCCAACGCATCATAACTCCTATCATGCTAAATACACTAAAGAACTACGAGAGAGTATAAAACTCCGGACTACTCTACTCTCCTATCATCAGCATTCGAAAACCTATCATGATCCTACCAAGAATGGACAATTACCAACCTTATAACATGCACGAAATCAAAGCATAAAAGTGCATAAGATTAAAAGGTTCCAAAACAACCATCGGGAATAATCCTGGCCAAGAGTCATAATGTGGGGCTCAAAGGACCCAGCATATCCAACAGCAAAACAAAAAACGATAAAAGATAAGGAGGATAAGGTGGTCTAGGCATGATCCTCCTCCGCAGTCTTCTCGGCAGCCATCTCAGCAAGGCCTGCCGTGGCTTCGTTGGTCCCCGCAAACTCTTCAATGCCAACCTCCTTAGCAGAGTTGTCGAGTAATATATCTGCGCAGGAGCGAGAGGCCAAAGCCGAAGAACCGGAAGAGGGGGCAAGGCATCCTCGGAGTTCGTCGATCACACGGTCCACCGAGCCTTCGAAACCAACCAAGTCAGCATTCATCTTCTCGCTCCTCTCGCGCTCCTCGGCTATCTCCTCAGGATCATTCCTGTCAAAAACACCCATCACCTCGGAGTTACAAACTCCCATTACCTAGCATGCCTCATAGTCGCGATTCGAGACCAGTCGGTCAATCAAAGCCAGCGCCTTACCCTCCCGAACTTGGCTCCAGTCCATGGCTGCCTTGTACCCATCATGGTACGCCCTCTTGTTTTTCAGCTTGAAGGCACTATCTTTCTCAGCGAGCTTCTCCTCCAGCTCCTTGATCCGAGACTCGAGCTCGTCATTAGCATTAACAAGGCAAGCAACACAGGAAGCATTGCGAGTGTCCTCCTCTTTTGCGGCGACCACCTCCTTACCGAGGTTCATCACCTTCCCCTCGTACTTGAGAGTAGAGGCATCCAACCTCTCCTTGAGGCATTCTTTCTCAGGTTTTGCAGAGGACTCATATCGTTCCACCTTGCGGATGCCCTCCTCCCACACGTGAACGTTCCTGTTAAACAAGGACAGGAGCTGCAAAACCATATTAACCGCGAGTAACAGAATCAAAGCAGAACACGAAACTACTCACACAAAAACACTTACCCTCATGGAGCACTGGGCAAAGCCGGAGTACTGCTTCGGGGCACACATGGTGTCAAGGTTAAAGTGACCATCCCGTGAATCCTTGACCCTCGATACCAGGTCCACGCACTGCCTAGTGTTACGGAATAAGCTCTTCGACTCATCGATCATCATAGTATAGAGCTTAGCTTTCTCTTTCGGGGGAGGAGCTGACCGAGCCGGACCTTTCAACTTCTTCTCGTTTGGACCCCCAGAAGCGCTACCCCTCTTCAAAGCAGGGGGGGGACTTTTCTTCCAATGAGAAGCCAAGTAACTGGAAGCAGTAGGAAGGGCACATACGACCTGCTTGCAAACCGAAGGAGGGGGAGGAAGCATCGCTCGGGAAGGAGCAGATGGTTCACCATCCGCCTTCACCACAAGATCTTTCACAGCCTCAATATTAACCTTCTCATCGTCTGGGAAGGTCACCAATGGCTAAGGGTTACTCGAAATCCCCTCAGTGTCATCGTTGTCCATGTCACTCAGCACATGGATCACGGGTTCCCCGATATTCGGAGAAGTTCCCGAGGACACGGCAGGGGGGAGAAAAGACTTCTGAGCGTTAGCCAACAAATGTGCACGGAACTCCATCGATCTTAGAAACGAACTTGACAGCACTTAGAGAGAGAAACTAGAGAGAAGGTAGAGCTCACTTCTCACAAAAAACTTAGAATGAAAAGTTGTGAGAAATGAGGAGGGGTGAGTTATATTTATAGAAGAAGTCTGTGGGTCCCATCAAAAGAGGTGGGTCCCACATAAAAGGAAACACAAATGCTTTCCTAATTCCGAAAAGAGTTCCAGAAAAACTTAAGTTTTCCCGAAAACAGAAGGAATCGGAAACAGATGCACATGGGCCAAGGTTTGGCCGAGCTGGTTGAGCAGCATCCTGCCTTACGTCCAGCTCGGCACAAAACCCACCACAAAATCAGCATTCAGCACATAAAGTTCTCTTCTACACGTCCAGCTCGACATCCCACGGCTTCCTTCTCTAGGTTTTTTCCTTCTAGGCAAGAAACAAAAATCCGTCCAGCTGGAACACATAAACCAGCTCGGCATTCCTCAGCATGGCAACCAGCTCAGCATTTTTTGCTGACCTGGTGCCTCCCTTCCACAAGAGCTCTAAAAAAAAAAAAAAAAGAATGGCCCAGCTCTGCATTTTTGGGTGTCCAACCCTCGACCGTTTCCCCCAAAATGCTGAGACGGGGTAAGCATTGCCAAGCCAGCTTGGCAATTTGTTGACCAGCTCGGCATTTTTTACCTCTCAGCTGCTCCCGTACAAAAACTTTCAAAAAACTTATCCAGAACAGCTCTTCAGAAAATCCTTGCTAAAACTTTCAGAAAACTTGGCTTGAACAGTTTTCCAAGATCAATGCACGCTGGCAGTTCGGCATTATGCCAACCCCTGATCAGCTCGGCATTCCATTCTTTCCCAGGAGGCACCCGACTAGCAAGTTTCAGAAAAACTTACCTCGAATAGTTTTTCGGAAAAACTTGACTAACACCATCAATCTCAGCATTGCGTGTTGCACTCTTTTCCTCTACTATGATTTTTCTCACCGGGTTTTTCTTAGTAAAAGGTTTTTATCGAGGCAACATCTTAAACGCACTGCAAACCCGATCCAAAAATGCTAAGGCACTCAGGCCAAACAAGATGACTAAGCCTTCAGCTTGAGAATCGGTGCAATGGGGATTGGACGCCATGACATCTTAGCTCCTTAATCCCGTTCCACATTTCTTGGTCACCCTGTCAAGATCATACCTGATCTTGACGGGCTGGGGGGCTAAATGTTGGGGCCAAAAGCCACACTTCCGGAATAAAGGACCAAAAAATTTAGATATCAGCGAAAGTTTCTATATTTGAATATTTTCGGAAATATATCGGTTTTCCCGATAAACCGATGAGAGTTGCGATTCCTCGAGCAAAAGAAGGAGAAGTTGACCAGCTCGGCAGAAGAAAGAGAAGCTGACCAGCTCGGCAGAAGAAGGAGAAGATGACCAGCTCGGCAGAAGAAGGAGAAGCTGACCAACTTGGCAGAAGAAGGAGAAGCTGACCAACTCGGCATTTTGTCTAGCCAAAAATAACGAGCTGGCTTGCATCCTTCGAGCTGGCTTGCATCCTTTGAGATGCCCAGCTCATCGTCCTGCTTTCCGAGCGATTTATCCAAAAAACTGATAAATGTCGTGATATTTTTTTAGTTAAGACCATCAGCTCATGACCAGCTCTGCATTCACTCCTCCACCATAAAATGCTGAGCTGGGTAGTCTGCGCCCGTCCAGGAACTGTCCAGCTGATCATCACGTCCTAGTTTCTCTTGATTTTCCCCTGGATACGCAACCAGCTAGGCATTTCGTCTTGGAACACAACTAGCTTGACAAAACCAGTGGACCAGCTCGGCATTCCATCTTGCCCACGGAAATGCCGAGCTGGGTTACTCGTGTCATCATCTGCCCATCCAAAATGCCGAGCTGACGGGTTTTTTTTACCCAAAATGCCGAGCTGGATGCACAAAATCGAGAGGAGAGGAAACTGGAGGCCAGCTCTGCATTTTTCCTTACAGGAAATGCCGAGTTGGGTGATGAATGTGCCCAGGAGGAAGCCAGCTCAGCATTTTACTCCCCCAGGGAATTATGCCGAGTTCGTCGATCATCCAGACACTTTCGGGAGCTCTTCCGGAACTTATCGATTTTTTTTGTAATCTCCTCGATGTTTTAACCGAACTTCGCATTGTTTTCAAAAAATATTGTCTATTGAAAGCGACGAAGCGTTGACTTTAGTCAACCCGGAAAGTCAAACTGAGGAAATTGATGAACCAATGACAAATGCCGAGCTGGATAGACAATTCTTAAAGATTCTCGAATATCCCTTGAAGTCGGTGGGAAAAGCAAAGACATTAATCTTTACTTTCTTTGATTTATCTTTGCTTTTGTTGAAAATTCATTAATATCTTTTTTGAGGTTTCTCTTTCCAGAATTTTTGGGACCTAACAAATCGATTTACTTTCCAAGAATACATTATGCGAAATCTCTTTCCCACACACCTCGGTGTTTTGGTGCCAGCAGGACAGGAGGAAGCAACCAGCTCGGCACTGTCAGGGAAGCAGTCAGCTTGGCATTTCCGAGTAAGAAGAATATCAAGCTGTTCAAGCCTTAACGCTGAGCTATATGTCTTCTGCTTGAAGAATCGCGACTTTTATTCATTTTTCGAAGAAACCGATCGAAAAAACAGGACGATCAGCTCGGTACTCCGTGGAATGACAGTCAGCTCGGAATTTCTGGCTGGACAAAGTGCCGAGCTGGTCACGTCTCTTTTTTTGGCCGAGCTGATTGCATGATGCTAAAAAAATCGTGACTTTTATAGGTTTTTCGGAGAAACCGATCGGAATATAGGACGATCAGCACGGCAGTCCGAGGAACAACACTAAGCTCGGCGTTTCTGACTGGACACAATTCCGAGCTTGTATTTTCGCCTCTTTTGGCCGAGCTGATTGCATCATGCTCGCGAGTTTTATCGGTTTTTCGGAGAAACCGATCGGAAAATAAGACGATCAGCTTGGCAGTCCGAAGAATGACCGTCAGCTCGGCATTTCTGGCTGGACAGAATGCTGAGGTGGTCACTTCTCCTCTTTTGGCCGAGCTTGTTGCATCATGCTCAAAGAATCGCGACTTTTATCAGTTTTTCGGAGAAACCGATCGGAAAAAAGGACGATCAGCTCGGCCGTCCAAGGAATGACAGTCCACTTGGCATTTCTGGCTGGACAGAATGCCGAGCGAGTAACTTCTCCTCTTTTGGCCGAGCTGGCTGCATCATGGTCGAAGAATCGCGACTTTTATCGGGTTCTCGGGAAAATGTGTCGAAAATTTGCTTTCGTATTCTTTTTCCTAGCTTATCGATAAAATGATCCGAGCCGAATTATTTTTCGAATATCGATCTTTTCCGGAAATATCCAAATATGGAAGATTCTTCTGATATTCGAACATTTTCATTGTTAGTTCCACAAGTGTGGGTTTGGATCCCAACAGTTGGCCCCCAGCTCGTCAGTCCCAGGTATGATGATGACGAGGAAACTAAGGTGTGTAATGCGTGATTAAGGAGCTAAGGTTTTCTGATCCCCGGCTTTTGTAAGGAATGAATCTACAATTCTTGTTTACCGAAAGTTCGAGTGATCTTAAGGCAGAGAACATGTTGTTGCCGAGATAATCAGGAGTTAAGTGGAAAATGCGTTAGGTCGTGTCGAGAAGGAAGACCCAGCTGTTGGGGAGTGGAAAGGGGACTCAATGTTTGCTCGGCGGAGTTGTGAAAATTTCGGCCGAGCTGACGAGATTTTATGCTCGGAGGACTGTTGGAGCTTAAGTGCCTGGTATGTGGAGTAAGGATCAGTCTGGCAATACGCTTATGATTGTTGGGGTCAAAACCCACATTTCCGAAATTAACGATTAAAATATTTGAATATCGAAAAAGCGTTTCCATATTTAGATACGAGTTCGGAGAAAGTTTGTTTTGAACTATTTCATGAAAAAAGTATGAAATATTGTCTTTCGAGAGTTTTTCCGTTGAACCGATGAAGTCACGATTCATCGAACAAAGGACGATCAGCTGGACGAAAAAAGGACAGCCAGCTCGGTATCAAGACCTGCCAATGATACCGAGCTGACTGACATCTTATCAGCATGTCTGGCTAATCCTTTCGTCCTTTGAACGATTCCTCCGATAAACCAACGAATGTTACGATTTTTTTAGTAAAAGGCAACCAACCAAGCATGGAGGACACCCAGCTCGTTATTTTGGGCAGCCAATGACACCGAGCTGACTGACATATTCAGCTGGTTACATGTCTTGCCAAGCATCTACCACATAACGTCAATCTGGACAGCACGGAGTAGTCAGATTGGTACCAGCATACCGAGCTGGCTGTCATGATGCATCCAGCTCGGTATCATCATCCCTATTTGATACCGAGCTGGAGAGCATGATGCATTCAGCTCGGTCCAATCCTTCCCTTCCCGGAAACCGAGCTGGATGACACTTTCTGAGAGTTCCAAGCTGAAAAGGACATGTGTTCAATGATCGAGGTGTATCTTCCAAACCACAAGGCTTTTAGACATGAAACCACTTGTAAAATGTTCTCAACTCAGTAATGAAGCTCCTAGGAGAAGAATCAGATCAAACGGAGTTTATACAAGAAAGTTATGCCATCCACAAGTTGGGCGTTGCAGTCCAGCTCGGTACGGGAAGCTTGGAGCAGACAGCTCGGTGTTTCCTTCACTCAGGCTACCGAGCTAGACGACATATGTCAGTCAGCTCGGTGAAATCCACCCTCCTGGATACCGAGCTGACCGACACCCTTCAGCATACCGAGCTGGAAGCATCCCACGACTTATCGGAAGACCTCCTCTCATCCTTTATACCGAGCTGAACGACATCATGGACCTGGAAGCAGCCAGCTCGGTACATACTGTCACCAAGGCTGACCGAGCTGGCTGACAGCTTTTGTTTCGTCTCATTTCACTCTTCTCTTCGTCTTGATGGCCTTTTCGTAAACATACCGATGTTTTCGTAAGTTTCTCGAAACATCTTAATGTTTCGTCTATCAAAGACAATAGAGATGTTAACTTAAAAATGACCGGAGAAAACCATTGACGAGGGATAGAAGTGGGCCGAGCTGGAAGGATGGACCGAAAAGGGCTGAAACCGACAAATGGTTAGAAGTTTCCTCGAAGATTTATGGAAAAATCATCGGAAAAAGGAAAAGACCATTGTCCCACATTGAAACTTAGGCTGTTTAGGACTTAGGATGTCTTAGTATAAATAAGGATCGATCTCTACCTCTTGTAACACATTCAATACATTCGCAATAAAAAATTTAGCAATAAAAGTTCGTTCTCTTTTTGACATGATTTTCTTTTTCGATCTTTCTCTTTACTTTTCGTTTTCTCTCGCAAGATTCTCGGAGCCTCACATCAACTTTCCGAAAATACATTGAGATGAATTCCGGTTCCCACAATGATGTTGCCTCATTAAGAGAAACCCGATGGGAAAAAATGTAGAAGAGGAAAAGAGTGCAGCACATATTAAGATCGGAATTGTTTTTCCCGGAGGAAGACTAAGTATATAAGTCTTTCTAGAAATTGTTAGAGTTAAGTTTCTTGAAATGTTTTCGTAAGAAACCAGCAATGAGGCAAAAAGTGCCGAGCGTTATAAGTCTCTTGATAGACGCACAAGAACGACTTAAAAGGGGTTTGTCACTAAAGTAACCCTTTAAGCAATATAACAGTTCACAAAGGAACAAAGAGAAGAATTCTCAAATTTTTAAGGAAAAATCTGAATGATCTTTTTAAGCTAAGTGTTTCGAATACTTATACAATAGTTTCTCGTCTGAAAATAAGAAAAAGAATTTAAAGATAATAAAGATAGTAACTCGTGAGTCAAATGACTCGTGGAAAAACACGGTTTGGTCAAAGTGACCGTTCATTTGCAAGTGTTTTTGCCCGAGTAGACATGGATGTGTATGATGTTTGCTCGGAGATCTTCGGTCATGGTGATTTTGGTACGAGCCATTTCAGAAGTCTCTCGTTCAATTCTCCTAATAAGTGCCAAGGATTGAACCTTGAAGTTTGTCCCGATAGAAAAGTCGAACGGGTCATGAAAATCGTCATCCCTCCAAGTTGGCTCGGTAGAAATTGAGTCGTATCGATGTTCCAAAAGTTTGGCTAGAGAAAAGTTGGTTGGGGAGCTATCGGAAAATTCCTCTGGATAATCAGTACTGGCAATGTAACGTTTTGCCCGAGAGTTTTTTCCATCCGGTCGCGGTATTATGCGGGACAATCCATCAGCCTGAGTTGTATCGAAGCGATATTCGGCAGTGCATCTCGAATGGTCCGACAATGTCGTGCCGTGATACTCCGGCAGTGCTGCGTCTCATTAACCTTCTCGATTCACGCCTGGATAGTCTGTTAAGGCTGTGTCTCGATGTTCCGACAAGGCCACGTCTTGGTGTACTGATAGCGAACCATCCTGATGACCCGATAGAGCCGTGTCTCGATGTTCCAGCTGTTTGACTCGGGAAGCCTCAATTGTTTCTCGAGCAATCTTTTTTCCGATATTTTAGCCCGGTCCATCCGCACTTTGTCCCACGACAACTTCTCTGGATCACTGTGGCTCGATTCATCGACCAGTTTTCCATCATTCCCTTCCTCTTGAAAAGGATTCGACCACGAATCTTGAACATCTGCCACAAAACGAGCCAAATCAGAAACATTAAAAGTTGAAGAAATATCATACTTACCTCGAAGATCAAGCTGGTAAGCATTGTTTGCAGATGCGATTGACAACTTCAAAAGGTCCATCCACCCGATGCATTAATTTGGACTTTCTTTCCACCGAAAACCTTTCCTTGCGCAGGTGCACCCAAACTAAGTCCCCCGGTTTGAATACCTCTTTTATTCTTTTCCGATTGGAGTATTCCTCGTACTCTTTGTTTTAGCCTCGATATTTTCTTTCACCTTGGCATGAATCCTTTTGACCATTTCTGCCTTCTTTTTCCCATCTACATGAATTTTGTCAGTCAAAGGCAAAGGCAAAAGATCAAGTGGAGATAAAGGATTGAAACCATAAACTCTTTCGAATGGTGAGTGAAGAGTAGCTGAATGCATTGCATGATTATAAGCGAATTCAACATGAGAAAGACACACTTCTCAACTCTGAAGGTTCTTTTTAACGATGGTCCTAAGCAATGATGAGAAGGTCTTATTGACCACCTCGGTCTGTCAATCAGTCTGTCCCATCGAAATGTCCAGCTCAGGCCACCCTCATGCGCTTCCCTAACAAACTTTCTCGAAGAAAACAATGAGGAACACACAAACGATTATCATGAAACAAAAATCCTTCCACTCTATAATATTTCCCAAATGCGATCTTTGAACTTTTAAGAAAGGTCTCTTTGAAATCCGAATCACTAGCATACAATTCATTAATAAATTCAAACCCAAGGAGTTTCATTTCAAGAGTGGACAAGAGAACATACCTGCGAGACAATGCATCGGCCACAACATTATCTTTACCTTGTTTGTATTTGATGACATATGGAAATGTCTCTATAAACTCTACCCACCAAGCATGCCTCTTCTTGAGTTTATGTTGTCCTTTTAGGTGCTTCAAGGATTGATGGTCGATGTGAATCACGAATTCTTTCGGCCGGAGGTAGTTTTGCCACGTCTGGAGGGCAAGGACCAACGCATACAGCTCTTTATCGTATGTGGGATGATTCAGGGTGGCCCCACCTAGTTTCTCACTAAAGAACGCGATTGGTCTCTTCTCCTGCATGAGCACAGCTCCAATACCTACACCAGATGCATCACACTCAATTTTAAATGTTTTAAGGAAATCAGGCAAGATCAAAAGAGGGGCATTAGTAAGCTTCTCTTTCAAGGTTTGGAATGTGGTTTCATGAGCTTCCTCCCACTTGACTCCTTCTTGATTACATCGGTCAGGGGAGCTGCAATGTTTCTGAAATCGCGTACGAACCGTCGGTAAAATCCGGCTAATCCATGAAAGCTTCTCACCTCTCCGACCGTCTTTGGGCTCGGCCAGTCTCAACTAGCTTTCACCTTCTCCTCGTCCACCTCGATTCCTTCTGCACAGACAAAAAACTCTAAAAACACAAGGTTATCTATTCCAAAAGTACATTTCTTCAAGTTAGCATATAGTTTTTCCTTCCTAAGAACTTCTAGGACCAAGCGCAGATGCTGAGCATGCTCTTCTAAGCTTTTACTATAGTTAAGGTTATCATCAAAGTAGACCACAACAAAAACCCCATTAAATTTTCGAACCACACGGTTCATAAATCTCATGAATATACTCGTTGCATTTGTCAAACCAAAAGGCATCACCAACCATTCATATAACCCATGCTTAGTTTTAAAGGCGGTTTTCCACTCATCTCCCTCTTTCATTCTAATCTGATGGTATCCACTCTTAAGATAAATTTTTGAAAAGATGGATGACCCATAAAGTTCATCCAGCATGTCATCTAACCTAGGGATGGGATGGCAATACTTTACCGTGATGTTGTTGATTGCACGGCAGTCTACACACATCCTCCAGCTCCCATCCTTTTTGGGCACTGATGCTTGAGGTTTTTAGGGCTCAGCAGTCAAATACCCCACTCTCAGCAAGATGCAGTATATTGTCGGATTTTATCGAACCATCCCAGGGGTTGTGACCCACTTTGGTTTTAGAAACTCAGATGAAGTCTCACCAGATTAGAGTTAAAGAGGAGAGTTAGACAGTATTTTAAGCAGAAATCATAAGGAGGTTCAGTTAGCACAAGATAATGATGTTAGCGAATAAGTTAAGGAGTTAGATTGGTGCAGATAAAGTAAAGGAATAAGCAAAGAGGAATGGAAATTGCATCAAGTAAATAAGTAGAAATTGTAAATGAAAAGGCAAATATAATGATGAGATTAGTGTTCTTTGATGGTCCATTTTAGGGTCAAGAGTGCCTTAAAGCAATGGGCTTCACAAGGTTAACCATACTCACAAGCTATAGTTCTTGGAGATAAATCTTTTAGTAATAAGTTCTGTTTTAGACAATACCACTCTCGTGGATAAGGTCTCTACGAAGCAAGAGCCACCAAAGCTAGCTTTTGCCTAGTGGTGGTGCAATGGATCGAGCTTTAGGGTCATTCTTCATAGAACCGTATGGTTCCTTAGAGAGCCAATGTCTTGGGCTAAGGAAACCACACCTTCCATAGTGGTTCAAGCTTCGACCCATGGAGTGGTTCTCTCTCTAGGGGAGCTTAAAAACTTCACTGTGGGTAATTAGGCCACAATGAGCATTAAGAAAGACTAAGAAAGAAAGATCTAAGGTTTAAGCTCAAGAACCGAGAATGAAGTGCTCAAGGCGGCTCTTTTCCCTTCAAACCATCAAGAACACTAAAGATGACTACGCACACATGTTAACCTCAAAATTTATGGAGAAGATGAGATTAAGCATGATGAGAAGACTAGGCTGAAGAAGAATTTAATTGAAAGAAAGTAAATAAAACGATGCAATATTATAAAACCCAAATGAGTTTTAAAACACCAAGAACAAGACTTGAAAATAAACAAGAGTAAGAGTAGAAAATAAAAGATGAGGCAAAGAGTGTGGAAACCGAAATCCACCTCAATGTATTTTCGTAAAGTTAATGTGAGGATCAGAGAATCTTGCGAGAGAAAGTAGAAAATAGAAAGAAAAATCGAAAAAGGAAACTAGGTCAAAAAGAGAAAGAACTTTTATTGCTATAGTGTGTTACATCGTTTTCGAATGTGTTCGAATGTGTTACAAGAGGTAGGGATCGATCCCTATTTATACTAAGACATCCTAAGCCCTAAACTCCCTAAGTGTCGATGTGGGACAAAGGTTCTTTCCTTTTTCCGATGATTTTTCCATAAATCTTCGAGGAAGCTTCCAGAAGCTTCCATAAGTCGGTTTCAGCCCTTGTCGGTCCATCTTTCCAGCTCGGCCCATGTCCATTCCTCGTCTAATGGTTTTTTTCGGTTAGTTCGATAGACAAAATATCGCGATGTTCCGAGAAACTTACGAAAACATCGGTATATTTTACGGAAAGGCCATAAAGACGAAGAAAGAAGCGAAACGAGACTAAACGAAAAGTGTCAGCCAGCTGGGTCAGTGTTTCCTACCGAGCTAGACAGAATTCAGCATGCTGACCGTCCAGCTCGGTAGCCTGTGTGCAAGAAATGACGAACCGGTTGCTCCTAGGTGCATGATGTCGTCCAGCTCGGTATACAAGATGAGAGGAGATCTTCCAATAAGGCGTGGGATGCGTCCAGCTTGATATGGTGAAGTGTGTCGGTCAGCTCGGTAGCCAGGAGGGTAGTTTTTACCGAGCTGACTAGCATATGCCGTCCAGCTCGGTAGGAATGGTGAAGGAAACATGCATTTTGCTGCTCCAAGCTTCCGTACCGAGCTGGACAGCAATGCCTAACTTGTGGACCCCATAACTTTCTCGTATGAACTCTGTTTTATCTGATTCTTCTTTCATGAGCTTTTTAATTTAGTTAAGAACATTTTCCAAGTGGTTTCATGTTCAAAAGCCTTGTGGTTTGGAAGATACACCTCGATCATTGAACATATATCCTTTTCAGCTCGGAACTCTCGGAAAGTGTCATCCAGCTCGGTTTCCAGGTGGGGAAGGATTCTACGGAGCTGGATGCATCATTCTGTCCAGCTCGGTACCAAATTAGGCAGGTGATACCGAGCAGGATGCATCTTGATGGTCAGCTCCGTAGATTTGTACCGAGCTGACTGCTCTGCCCTGTCCAGATCGATGTTTTGTGGCAAGTGCTTGGCAAAACATGCATTCAGATCGTGTCACTACAAGAAAACAGCCCAAGTGCAACGGCCGAAAATGTTGCAAACACGTCGCAAAAGGCCAATTGCAATGGAATTGCAACAACTGCGGATCCGTCGCAAAACGAGCGTTGCAAATGTTGCGACGAACTGTAATCCGTCGCAAACTTGCGACGTA
>OVBI01002520.1:0-19414 GCA_900406495.1 Sisymbrium altissimum | reverse complement strand
AAGTTCTCAATCAACCTTTGAGCTTCTGCTGGACTTCTAGTGTTGAAGTTGTCTTCACTTGCAGCATCCAAAGCCACCTGATATCTCCAATCAATGCCTCTAAAGAAGATACCTAGCAGCTGAACATCACTGAAGCCATGGTGTGGACAATCTCTTTGATAGGCTTTAAATCTGGTCCAGGAAGTTCTGAATGCCTCAGTAGGTCCTTGAGAGAATGTAGAGATCTTTGTTCTCAAGTCCTCAGATCTTGCATCATCAAAGAAGTTATTGAGGAAGGCATTTTTGGTGTCATNGCTCCAGGTTTTTAAGCCAATAAGCTGCATCTCCAGCAAGAGAGTATGGGAACAGCTTGCAGAAAAGATAGTCCTCAGAGACTCCATTTGCCTTGATGCTTGTCACTAAATCCTCAAACCTCTCAAGATGGTCCATAGGATGCTCATGAGGAAGACTATGAAAATGATGCTGACCCACAAGAGTGTAATACACAGGTTTCAGCTCAAAGTCATTCCTTTGGAAGGGAGGAGGACGAATTGCAGCCCTGTTAGCATAGAACTGATCAGGCCTGTTGTAGTCAGCAAGTGTTCTTCTTCTAGCAGGTANAGTGTCCTTCTTCTAGCAGGTGGTGCATTAGCAGCAATTACAGCTTCCTCATCACCCACAAGGGCCTCCTCTTCTGGTAGGATATTTCCCTCATCATCAATCAGGTCCCCTTCCGCATTTCTCTTGTTCCCAACTTGGTCCCGTAAGACTCCAGCAGCAATAGGCATCATGATAATCTTCTGCATCTCAGCTGATTTCTTAGCCTTTCTGTTCATACGTTCTAACTCTCTCAGTTCCTGATTTGTGTAATTCAACAACTGAGCTTCCTTATTGCTTCTGGTACTGCGATTAGGCATACACCTGAAAAACAAGAAAAGGAGCAAGAACCAAGTAAGTAAATACGAAAAACGAAGTCTAATCTAAATTCTACACCAAATCTAATGGTGAAATCACTGAATCCCCGGCAACGGCGCCAAATTTGATATGCTCAAATTATCCCTAGAGTTACTCTTTCAAATTAAAAATATTTAGCTTCATATGAATATACTCTATTGTATAGTGTTCGAATGATGATGACTCCATCATTTTCATAAGCCACTTATCTTATTAGAATTTTTTTCTAAAATTATCGAAAACATATCAGCACATGTTGTTTCAATTGAGTTCCAACAAAAATACCACACACAAAACCGAAAGAAAATAACATATACTTCTGACCGTTTTATCATGCAAACAGTAATATTACAATGCAAACACAAAAACATTATTACAATTATGAAACCTTCCCATAGTTTCCCTTATTAATATATCATTTTTTATTAATTAGTTAGTACACTTGAGACACTTTATTACATATAAACGGTACGTGTATTATATATGCATCATGCATGGTGAGGTGAATACATTGTAATGTTTCAGTAACCGGGTTGAGTCTGAACAGCTTCTCTGGCATAATTAAGAGCAACACTTTGAGCAGCCACCATAACCTGGTGCAGCCATGCAGCAGCCATGGGAGCAGCCACCACTTCTATGGTGTCTTCTATCTCTGTCAGGTGTGTATCCGGTTCCTACTTCGTATCCTCCACCATTTTGATTAGGTTGCACTGTTTCTTCACTTTCTGACTTCACAATGCCTTTCCAAAATAACATTATTTAAAAAAAAAAAAAAAAAGTTGAGCATATGCATATATTTAATTCTCTCTAGGATTTCATTTTGTTTCTATTCAGTTATGATCAATTATAAATTTGAAAGTTCTTAACGTAAAATAATATAAAATTATAAATTATGCAGATGCCCAGCTCACTTAACGTAAAATCAAGTCATACATATTTCAATTCTCTGTAGGATTTCGATTATGTTCAATTCATTAGATCCTACTATATAAAGTTGGATGCACTTAAGGTAAGTAACATATCATACGTAGAATAATTCTAGTTCACCAAAATTTTGACTATGTTACTGTTAATTTTGATCATCACATATATCAATATAATAATATAAATATAACTTAATTTAAATTAATGTAACATACTGTTACGTAGTTATTTACTTCTTAAGAAAATATAAAATGATAAAAAAAAGGAAATAAAGTGTTTTTTAGAAAAAATGAAAACTATAAAATAAAAAAAATTAAATAAGAAAAGTAAAAAAATAAAAATTAGAGAATAAAATCTCTATAATGTTATTTGAGAACTCAATTTTATATTTATAGTGGTCATTTTAATTATTACCATAACCAATTACAGAAAAGTTTTTAATGAAAATTTTATTATATTTAATTGCTATTACTAATATTTCTATAATCTAAATCTTAATTATTAAACTATTTAATATATATATATATGTTGGATTTGTTTTTTTATAACACTTTGAAACTATATATGTATATATATATATATATATATATATATACATTTTGAAAGCATATCTATTTTCTAAAATTTTGAAAAATTTATTTTTACTATTTATTTCATGTATCTGTTTTTATTTTTAGTTCAATGTAACTTATACGGACGAATAATTCTATAGTTATGATGAAATAATAAAGTTATATAATTTCTATTTTTTATTTGATATTTTAGATTTATATTTTCTTATACTATATTTGATTTTTATATGCTAAATGATAGTATAGTATTATTATCACTTTATAATAGTTCATTAAGTTTTTAGTAAATGTATCATCAATTGTGTAAATTGTTATGAAATAATTCTAAAAAATAAAAAATTAATAAATATTGTATTGAAAACATAAAACGATAACTAATTTGAAACGAAAAAACTTCTTTAAAACGACAACTAATTCGATACGGAGGAAGTATATTTTATATCTTAAAATTAAATATTAGTTATGAAATATATGAAAAGATGATAAAAATTAGCAGGAGATAAAAAAAAGTACTCCCTCTATTTTTATTTACTTATCATTTTAATTATATACACACAGATTAAGAAAATATGAATTATGTTACTTTTTTTAATACAAAAACATTATTAATTATTTACGTAAAAACAATTCAATCGATAATAAAATAATCTGAAAAATAAAAATATTTTTAAAAATAAAAAAATTAATAAATATTGCTTTGAAAACTTAAAACGATAAATAATTTAAAAAGAAATAAATTTTCTAAAACGACAACTAATTATATACGGAGAAAATAGAAGTACCATATCATTGTGAGGTGCTCTAAAAAAAAGGAAACAAAATTAAACTAAATCTGATGAAAGTTTGTGTGAATTCTAAAATCTGATGAAATGAAAGTTTGTGTGAATTCTAAAATCTTTACAATTTTACCTTAGATTTTGTTTGTAATAATTTATATATAAAAATTCATCCAAATTCATTTCAAATAACACCAAATATGAATGATTTATTTGGAATCTTAATAGAATAGCACCATATTTAAAATCTCTAATACATCATTATAAATATAACATCAAATAACACTGCATTTCAAAACATAATTTAGAATCATTACTTGCACCAAAAAAATCATTAGTTTAGTAACTGCAAATATTTGTTATATATAAATTCTTTTAAAAACCATCACTAAGTACCATTATAATTTATATATCTGATATATCAAATGCGCATGTATATATTCTTAGTTTAGAAACGAAACGAATTATATTTTGATCTTCCTTCTATTTTACTCTTGTAGATTTGTTGGGTAACATTGATTTTTGTGGATTTGATCGTTTAAATATCAACTAGTATACATTGCATTTAAAATCTGAGTTTATCATAGAGCCAGAATAATCCGGAGAACACTTTTTCTTCCCATGTCGAGGCACCTTCACGGTTTGGTCCAACTTCGTAGCAACCGTCTTAGGAGTTCATCTCACACCAAAGGCACACTCCTCCAGCTCTCCTCCACCCAACTTACCTGCCGTAAGGCGATCCAAAATCGAATTTTTACCTCATTTGTTCTTACTACAACAACACCCTCGCCACCAGCAAGCAGCTTATGCAAAGATGGGTTGCTAGCAAGTGTTTGGCATCAATTGTCTTTTCTAAGTTCTCTAATCTAAGCTCTTCATTTAGTAATATAGAGCAATTTGTTTTTTTTTTAATCTTTGAAGTTCTGTTTTTTGAATAACAAATATAAGATTTCAATTTAAATAAAAACATTTGTCTACATTGCAGCTGAACAAAAACAAATCAAAGAAATCGTCGTACTAAAATTAACAGCAGTAAGTAAGACACCACAAACTATATTCCTCTGTCTGAATTCTTGTAATCTCTGCTTAATTTACAGAAGAACAAGAGCGTCTGATCTCACCTTCTTCACCTACTCTCACACCAATCACACTCATCTTCACAAACGACTCCCTCCATCTCTCGAAGAAACTCTCCTCATCGTTCGCTAAAATCTCGACAATCTTCCTCGTCCGATCATCTTCCATGAGAGCAGAATCTGTCTGGAACAAACCCTTGTGCGCCAACAAATTCCTGTAGTACTGATTGTCAAACGTTGACGATGTCTCTGGATCATTGTTTACGACCATAGTCGTCGGATCCATAGAGGATGAACACTTGTTCAGAAGTGATTGAGCATAGGACGTGTCGAGAGATGCATCTATCAGCTCAAAATTACCTCTGGGATCTCTCGTAAACCTGCTGTTGAATGTGTTGCAATGCGCAGCTCCAATAGTGTGAGCTCCTGAGAGAGTAGTATAATCAAAATTTATCAAGCTCGTTTAACAAAAATATTTTTTTCTTGAACATCAAGAAACATACCTGAGAGAACAACAAGATCTTGAACAGATAAGCCTTTGGAGGAAAAAACATTAATCATCTTATCAACAGTGAAATCAGTGTCAATGATGTTTGGTCTGACATTTTCTGCCACTGAGACAGTACCATCTCTCCTCCCTGTCGGTATCGCAACTACCGGTCCTCCGAGCTGTCCAAAGCAATAGTATTCACACCAACAAGAAACTGAGTTTTTTGTACAATATATTGGTTTCAACTATATCTACATGCATGTGGATTTGGTGAAATCTTACAGCTTCGACGGCGTCTCTAGCAGCAAGAATAAGGATATCAGCGCAGGAGACTATGCCCGGACAGAAGATTTCAAGGACATTTTTAGCGCTTTCTATAACATCAAAACCTCCCAAGGACGCGTTTCCAGGGTCGCTTCTCTCTGTACCGTTCCCTCGAATCAACACTGACGCATCACAACCCTGAAGCAGTAGTGGCAACAAAAATCTCATTTTGTAATAATTTAAGAAAAAATAAGAAATGGTTGAACAGTGTCATGCTTTTGCAATGTAGTAATATACTTGGACGAAACAGTCATGGAAGATGAGACGGAGGAGCTTCCCAAGGACTGAGGGATCAGAGGAAGAAGCTGATCTAACGGTGTTTCTAACGATGAATTCAGCTCCAGGACATGAACTGGCGTAGAAGTTGAAAGAGAGGTTAGCAACGGAAGAAGAAATAAGGAGAAGTAGAGGAAGAAAAACAAGAAGAGAGGAGAGTAATGCAGATTTTTGTTTGAAGGAAGAAAAGGGAAACGCCATTCTTTGAATGTGTCTTTCTGAAGAAGGAAAGTGAAGAGTGAAGACACTGCTGGTTGCTTATTTTTCCTAGAGAAGAGAGAAAAAGAGAGAGGAGAGTTAGTTGTTGTGATAAATGATAACTGTAAATTGCATTTGTGTTTGTGTCAGAGAGAGAGAGAGAGAAAGATGGTTGAGTCAGGAGAAGTTAATGACATTTCTTACTTCTCTTGTGCATCCATCAGAGAGAGAGTCAACATCCATGCCTATTATCAATATGCAAAAACAGTATTTTGGTTTTTGGAGTTAATGCCAGAAATTAAAAGAGTGAGTGACACACCTCTCAAGAGTCTGAACAGTGAACAGCCACTGCATGCCACATCATTTCAGGAAAAAGAGAAGACAGTAAATTTTTTCAACATTATGATAGAATTTTCGTACAATTTCCCCTTCTTATATAAAAAAATCACTCACGCTAATCATCCCAGTAGTCTTTTTTTTCTTTTTCTTTTAATAGTAGATGTCAATTTGCACACAAGAAAAGGAGAATCTGAGGAATTTAAAAACAAAACAAAAAAAAAGGTTTGTACTTTGTAGATTAAGTAGATGAACTTGATCGTTAATTTGATTGATTTTTTTAGGACTACGAAAATAAACAATCCCCTCTATACCCAAAATCCACTATATCTCGTAAATTGTACATGGATAATGAAATTGTAATTAATGACTAATCGATACATCCAGTTACCAAGCACGAAACCAAAAATGCCCTAAGTTTCAAGAAGCAAACAACAAATCAAGTTTTGGTAGGTAGTACGCCTTGTCCAATATAGTTACTTGAAATCTGGACCAAAAGGCCGGTACAAAAATACAATTGAAATTTAGTGTTACTACTTGCCACTCTTCACCATATCTAACCTCAAAGGGTCTAGGCTCTGACGAGATTTCAATATCCTAAACAATAGTGTCTCTAAGTTTAGGAAACAACATAATTTCAACAAAAACAAGCAGAAAATGAGCAGAGGCATCTTCCTCGTCGTGTTGGGCATGAGCAGCAATTACAATGCAAGTAAGCTGAAAAACAATGGCTCCCTTTCAGTTTCTGAAGTAGTGGTTTACTTCCCTTTCAATCTAAAACAATTGCCAAGCCAATAATTTCTTACTACTGGCAACATGCTCTTCGATTTGCGTCAAGTTGTGGGCATCATACTGTACACAATGCTCTAGTAGACAAGTCTCGTTAATTTACTCATAAATCAAACCTTAATTTTTAGAATCAGAAGTTCCTTAATTACCAACTTACAAAACGAGTAATCATCGAATATCGGAATAACAAACTACTAGAATAATGTAATTGATAATTATGTTTATTTCTCACACCCTAAATTATCACCCTATACAAGTTCAAAGAAGAAGAAAACTCACAGCAAAATCAAACATTCGTAACCACTTGAAATTGATGCAGCATATTTAGGTATGAATCTGCACTAGGTTTCTTTTTGGAATCCCACGTTTACGGTTTGGACGTAACGTTTTGAAAACGTTACAATCTTTTTAATTTTGGCCTATTTCGGTATTTATAAACGGAAACTGAAAAGAAGGAAAAAGAAACACAAAAGGACATCGTTTGATCTAAAAGTTTCTATGTGCCAAGGTTGAACAAGTAATCTAATGATCTATTTAACATTGGAACTCATTTCTGTATAGGTATGATGTTAAAGATTCCTCCCCCATGGCTGTTCCTTTTCTAAGTTTTCCTCTTCAACTCACATCAACTTCTCCGATTCTCTTCCCTAAAGTAACTCTCACAAACCAAATCCAATTCAACCACAAAACAACAACATGCACACCCACCAAACCCTGTCTCCGTCTCCTCCGCCGTTCTGCCGCCGCCGGTACCTCCGTGGCGGATCAGACAGAAAGAGAAGGAGGAGAGGTTCTGCCAAATGTCACGCCTGAGGAAGAGAAACGTGAGGAGGTGGTGGAGTACGATTGGACGACGGAGTGGTACCCTTTGTACCTCACCAGAGACGTTCCTGAAGACTCACCGCTTGGTCTCACCGTCTTCGATCGCCAGATAGTATTGTACAAAGATGGCGAGGGAACGTTTCGCTGTTACGAGGATCGGTGTCCTCATAGGTGAGAATATTCGCGGGAAAGCTATAACAACTTACTTTCTTGAATATTAGGTCAAAGAAAATGATATGTTGAGAAATAGCTGAATTAGGGCGTGGATGTTATTCAGTTTCGTTAACCAATTACAATGAAACTTACATTGATATTAATTAATTAGTTTTAATAAACATTATAGAATTTTTTATATTTAAATGTATTTTTATATAATTTTTAAAATATTCATTTTAATAAAATCCAATTAATTGGGGAAAAAAGATTTGGTAATATATTTATGTATCCTTCTAGTTGATAAAGTTCGGTAACATGTCTATGTTTTGTCTTTTAGGGTAGCTAAATTGTCTGAAGGAAAATTGACTGATGGGAGGTTGGAATGTTTGTACCATGGTTGGCAATTTGATGGAGATGGCAAATGCGTTAAGATTCCTCAGGTTTTTTATTCACTAGTTTTCTTTAAGAGTTAAATACAAAAATCCGGAGATTCTCTTACTCGTATTGTGTTTTTTTTTCTTTCTAATAGCTTCCTGCAAATGCCAAGATTCCAAAAGTTGCTTGTGTGAAAACCTACGAGGTGAAGGATTCACAGGGAGTTGTGTGGGTTTGGATGTCAACAAAGACACCTCCAAACCCTGAAAAACTTCCTTGGTTTGAGCATTTCGATAAACCAGGTTTATATGATAATTCGAGTATTCATGAGGTACCTTATGACCACTCCATCCTTCTAGAGAATCTGATGGATCCGGCTCATCTCCCTATCTCTCATGACAGAACAGACTTCAGTGCTAAAAGAGAAGATGCACAGCCGCTGGTCTTTAGGGTCACAGAGCGAACGAACCGTGGTTTTGCAGGAACTTGGGGTCAAGAAAAAGATGGAATAGAGACTAATTTACTAAGATTTGATGCTCCATGTGTTCTTCAGAACAATCGAGAGTTTGTGGGAAAGGACGGGGTGAAAAACTACTTTTCAGGGGTGTTTCTTTGCAGACCTACAGGACAAGGAAAGTGTATGCTTATTACTAGGTTTGGGTTCACGAAAAGATCGCTTTTGGTTCAGGTGTTACCTTTATGGTTCTGGCATCAAAATGCATGCAAGGTCTTTGAAGAAGATATGGGGTTTCTATCGTCTCAAAATGAGGTGCTGATGAAGGAGAAAGTACCAACAAATGAGTTATATATCAACTTGAAGTCATCAGACACATGGATCACTGAATATAGAAAGTGGATGGACAAAGTTGGTCACGGGATGCCTTACTATTTTGGTCATAGGACAATCTCTCTGCCAAAGGTCCCTCCCGTAGTGGACCATGCTCCTGCAGGACTCATTGCAGGTCTCTCGGCTTCTTACCCTGCAAAAGGTGGAATTGGTACTATGGAGGCTCCCAATTTGGCTAACCGGTACTTCAGACATGTAATCCATTGTAGAAGCTGCAGCAAAGTGATCAAATCTTTTGAGCTTTGGAAAAATATCCTATTTGGCACAACCGTGGCTTTAATAGCGTTAGCCATTTTGGTGGTTAATAGACAGTGGAAGGTTGTGCTATTAGGTTCAGCAGCGTTATGCTTGGCTGCAGCTTATGTTTATTTAAGAGCTATAAAATTGAACACCAATAACTTCATTAGAAAACATAGAAGACTATAATAAAATTTACATTGGCATGTTTCTTCATATTAATCTATCCGTTTGTTTGTTTTCAAAATCAGACATTCTGTTTCTTACTATTAGCATATAAATTTTGGTCCAAAAACTAAAGCCTATTATTAAATAATAAATTTAGAAGTTAGAGAGAAGTGAATTAAAGATATCACCGAGGTGGAAGGTACATATCAAATTCAGATAGTAAACTCAGATTTATTTCGGGTGAACGACAAACTCAAACTTAAGTGGTCAAACATAATTAATATGGTGGGTGTGCATGTTGTTAATAACTCTAGTTTATAAAAATAATTTAATTGACCAGAAACGGTGGAATCCACCATAGTAAATGCAATTAATATCAAACACGAAGTAAAAGAAAACGTTAAATATATGGTTCATGCTCTTAAACTAAAAGGATAACAAAGAACAAAAATACAACTCTAAACACACAGACTCACCATACTAGTCTTTTACTTAAAATTAATTTGTATTCTTGTAAAGAGTCTAAAGCTGAAGTGCACTTTTGCAGTTATATACTTCAGAAGAATATTTGGAGTATTTAGTTAACAAAATAGGAATCAAGACAAACCCAGTGCGAATGAATGCTTCTCTAGGGATTCTTTTGCCAAAAACAAAACGTTAAGCTCAATGTCATGAAGAATTACTGCCTTAAACCAATTCATCTCAAAATCAACAGATGAGTGTTTACATTTCTTTCAATTCCTAAAAGGGAATATGAGCTTCTCATGGAATAACGAGTACGGAAGAGCACTTGAGTCATTAAAAGATTATATGACGGAACCACTACTACTAGTATTGCATGTCCAAGACGTCAAGTGGTGAACTCTCTAGATCTATACATTTCTCTATGGTCGTATCAAAGTGTTGATATGTGAAGATCGAGATCTTCAAACGCCAATATTTAAATAAGTACGACTCTGACTGATGTCAAATAAGGTATCTAGTTATCGAGAATTAGTTTTTGTCGTTGTAGTTTCAACTAGAAAATTGAGACCATATTTTCAGTCTTATATGGTAATGGTCTGCCTCACTTCCGTCAGTTTTTATTATTAATGGTACATTTACCGATCAGTTGGATTCAATATGAATCTCCCGTCGATTTTTATGAAACTCCATTTAATATTATCTTAAGCAAAATAAACCAAAATTTATTAAAAATATTAGTAAACTAAAATTATATAAAATTTATTTTTAATAAAATGTTAATATATATATAATACATTATTAAAATTTATTATTTACAGATCCTTAATCAAATTCAAATCGAATTAAAATTTAAACAAAATAAAAATAAACGAAATTTAGTTTTACATGAAATATTGTCAAAAGAAAAGAAAGAAACATTGTCACATGACGAAAAAAGACACTAGTTATTAGGTCCTAAAAATGGAAACTGAAAAAAAAAAAGAGGAACAACGACATCGTTTGATCTAAAAGTGTCTATGTGGTGGAACGAGGTCCAAAGGTAGAGCAAGCAATCTAATGATCTATTTAACATTTACAACTCACATTCGTATCAGTATAATGTTAAAGATTCCTCCGCCATGGCCGTTCCTTTTCTAAGCTCTCCTCTACAACTCACAAAAACTTCTCCGACTCTCTTCACTAAAGCAACTCCCGCAAACCAAATCCATTTCAACCACAAAACAACAACAACATGCACACCCAACACCATACCCCGTCTCCGTCTCCTCCGCCGTTCAGCCGCCGCCGGTACCGCCGTGGCGGATCAGAAAGATGGAGACGTTCTGCTAAATCCCACGTCTGAGGAGGAGAAACGTGAGGAGGTGGTGGAGTATGATTGGACAGAGGAGTGGTACCCTTTGTACCTAACCAGAGACGTTCCTGATGATGCGCCACTTGGTCTCACTGTCTACGATCGTCAGATTGTTTTGTATAGGGACGGCGAAGGAACACTTCGCTGTTACGAGGATCGGTGTCCTCATCGGTGAGAATATTTTACTTGCGAAATTGTAAACTGTTAGAACCACTCGTTTTTTTTTCCGACAGAACCGAAACCACTCGTTTGTACTTGGGAAAATCTGATCTTTTTAGATTCTTACTCATTTTAAAAAAATATTATTAGGAAATAGAAAATGATTTGTTTGGAAACAGCGAATTAGGCGTGGTTATTTGGTCTTACCGAAAAAAAGGGCGTGGTTATTTGGTTTAATTCGGTTCAGGGATTGGATAAATAGACCCCTTACCACACAGAACCGGTTTTTTATTTCACTCAGTTCGATTCGAAAGTTTTTTTTTGGTTCAGGTTCAGTTCGACTTGGTTATAGATAACCAATTATAATGAAACTGAAATTGATTAATTTATTAATTTGTAGTACAGATTATAATTAGATTTTTAGTTTAATGTAATTATAGATTTATAGCATAGATTATAATTATAACTTAGGTTAATTTCTATATAATTATAGATTTTTAGTATATTTATAAATGTATTTTTAATATAATGAATTAAAATATTAATTATTTGATGAATTCTTTCATTCCGTTCGGTTATGATTTGGTTATATAAATTCGGTTCAGATTGTGAATTTCAGTTCGGTTACGGTATTTTGTCAACATCTATTAATTCAAATTTGAATTCTTCTCAAAGTTGTTTTACATAAGTGAGTTTTGTCTTTTAGGTTAGCTAAGTTGTCTGAAGGACAATTGATTGATGGGAGGTTGGAATGTTTGTACCATGGTTGGCAATTTGAAGGAGATGGCAAATGCGTCAAGATTCCTCAGGTTTTTTCTTCATTCATTTGGCTAAGAGTTGAATACAAAATTTTGAAGATTTTTTTTTTGTATTAACTTACTTGGATATTATAAACAGCTTCCTGCAAGTGCCAAGATTCCAAAGGTTGCTTGTGTGAAGACATACGAGGTGAAGGATTCACAAGGAGTTGTGTGGGTTTGGATGTCGACAAAGACGCCTCCAGACCATGAAAAACTTCCTTGGTTTGAGAATTTCGCTAGACCTGGTTTCTATGACATTTCGGGTGTTCACGAGCTACCTTATGACCATTCTATCCTTCTGGAGAACTTGATGGATCCGGCTCATGTCCCTATCTCTCATGACAGAACCGACTTCACTGCTAGAAGAGAAGATGCTCAGCCGCTGGTATTTGAGGTTACTGAACGAACCAACCGTGGTTTCGCAGGGACTTGGGGACGAGAAAAAGAAGGCGGGAAAGGGAGTAATCTACTACGGTTTAGTGCTCCATGTGTTTTGCAGAACAATCGAGAGTTTGAGGGCAAGGACGGTGTGAAGAACTACTTTTCAGGGCTGTTTCTTTGTAGACCTACAGGACAAGGGAAGTCTATGCTTATTGTTAGGTTTGGGGTCACGAAAAGATCGCCTTTGGTTAAGGTGTTGCCTCTGTGGTTCTGGCATCAGAATGCCTGCAAGGTCTTTGAACAGGACATGGGGTTTCTATCGTCACAAAACGAGGTTCTTATGAAGGAGAAAGTACCAACAAAGGAGTTGTATCTAAACCTAAAGTCATCAGACACATGGGTCGCTGAATATAGAAAGTGGATGGACAAAGTTGGTCATGGGATGCCTTACCATTTTGGTCATAGGACAATCTCTCTCCCTAAGGTCCCTCCCGTAGTGGAACATGCTCCTGCAGGACTCATTGCAGGTCTCTCGGCTTCTTACCCTGCAAAAGGTGGAATTGGTACTATGGAGGCTCCCAATTTGGCTAACCGGTACTTCAGACATGTTATCCATTGTAGAAGCTGCAGCAAAGTGATAAAATCTTTTGATCTCTGGAAAAATATCCTCTCTTGCACAGCCGTGGTCTTGACGGCTTTGGCTATTCTGGTGGTTAGTAGACAGTGGAAGGCTGTACTATTGGGTTCAGCAGCGTTATGCTCGGCCGTAGCTTATGCTTGCCTAAGAGCTATAAAGATGAACACCAATAACTTCATTAGAACACATAGAAGACTATGAGAATATGTATATTGGCATGTCTCCTACTATATGTATTTCATGAAAAAACTGTTTTGCTTGTAAACGCATTTATAATCGAGAAGGGTCCAGTGTTTGTCCCCAATCTTACAGCTTGATAGCCATGAAATTTCTGTTAAAAAGGTTTCTATGTTTAAAACTTGAGCCATTTCTTCTCTTTCTCTTTGCTTTCTACAGCATTGGAAGCAGAAGCTTGAGCTGCTAATGTAGAAGCCAATGCCTTACGGACTTCTTTCAATCTTCTTGTCGCAGCATCTGAAAAAATTTGATCTTTCTTGTTTCTGTTCACCATCTCTTCTAGTTTCTTTACTTGTAACTTCAAGTCCTTGACTTCGTCCTCATATGCGACCAGATCTTTTCTGTCTACTGGACCGGAAGTCTGCCTCTTTTTCACAGACTCTCTGTAGTTTACTTTCTCCTGGTTGTTGATGAAGCTAAACAAATCAGGCTTTGAGTCCTCTTCCCGTTTCGCTGCTCTAGCTGCTTCTGCAAACTTCTTCCCACGCTTCCTTTTCCCACCTCTGCTTCGTTTCTTCTTTTGTTTCTCACTTTTATCTTCTCCGTTCTTAATATGCTCAAGAGCGTGATCCAATGACCTCTTTGGTGGAAGTACTTTTACTAAAATAGGATCTAATCTCCCCTGGCCAGAGATACCAAGTCCCATCCCTTCACGGTAACCCATATTTGCCATCAACTTAGAAGCTATTCCTCTAGTGTGATTTTCCCACTTAGCAAATATAGCGGTTTCAGTTTGGACTCCTCTCCCTTGATTTTCGCTTCCTAGAATGCCTATGCCTTGAGGAATCTCTTCATCATAATCACTCGAATCAGATTCTTCAGAGCCTGAACCACTCACTTCTTCTTCTTCATCATCCTCCTCTTCTCCATCATCATCAGTCATTTGAGCGTACTCTGATAATACCATAGCATCAGATCCTAGCTTTGCTGAGCTTCCATCATCTCTGAAAACAACTCTGCCTACTTGTAGCTTATCATCCCATGATTCAAGTTCACCCACCCTCCACAAGTCGTATTCACTTCCAGAAACTGCCCAAACTTTGGAGCCTACCATTGACTCTTTCCACTCAGTCTGTTCATAGTTCTTTAGAGAAGATATCGGCACATCCAGTCCTACATTGATGTCCTTCAGTTAATTACGAGAGCTAGAGAAAACTAATCCAGTCCTACATTGTGTGGTGACAGTATGAACATATAAACATATAATGCCCAAACGATAACAACAAACATACCATGTGATAAACGACAAGAACTGCCAAACCGACACCTCTGTTGCATGAAAAACTTGCACATCTGCAAGTAGTGCAAAGCCTCGTTAGTATCTAAAACAACAAAACATCAGTTGCAACAATGCCAAAAGTAACACTATGTCAAAGTTAAGTCTTTCCACATCCGTTATTTCTGCTTGATAATGAAAACCAAGTAAAAGGACTAAGAAAATCTCACCATCATACTCTCAGATGTGGGTGTAAGGAAAGTGATCTTTGCAGAATCAGAGCCTTCAAACCCAATAACACGACCATTATACCAACGGCCATCAGTATGCCGGAATCTACATTTCGACCCATCATCCAAATCTTTTTTCTCTTCTTCAAACTTCTCCTGCTCCACCACATTTGCAGGCTCCACATGCTCAGATTTGACTCCAGCACCATTATTAAGACCATGCAACACAATGTCAGCTTCTTGCAATAAACGAGCACGTTTTAAATGAAAAAGCCCTCCCTCTAAATCCTTGATTGCTCCAAGAAGTTCTTCATGTACCTTAACAGAGACACAAAGATAAACAACTCATCAGATAAAAAGGTTAAGACTTTCTGAAACATAATGAACATCATGCCTTTCATCACTACCTACTCTAAAAGGGCATTGACAAACTCTTTATACAATGACTCAGCTTAATCATCACAAAGCTATTATCAAGTAATATACGAACTAATGGGTAAATTGATAGATAAAGGTTTCGACTTTTGGAGGAGGAATTATGAATTGTAGTATTTCAAGAAACTTGGGATCTGATTTGGAGAAGAAAAAGGTTACCGAGAGGAGCTCGAGATTAGATGGGTCAGAGAGTAGAGCTTCTTCAATGGCGGAAAGAGATTCTTTTTGGTCTTTCAGTTGAATTTCAAGAAGAGTTTCAAGAGCTTTGTCTTCTTCGTTCGCCATGGCAAGATCACTCTTCGCGTCTCTCTCCTGCGGAGGAGGAGAAGGCGAGAGAGGAAGAAAGAAGAAGACAAGAACGGAACCGACCCGTAAACCGAACCATAGAAACCAATTTATAATTTAATTTGGTTTCGGTTCGGTTTAAGGCAATTTCGATTTGGTTTTCTTTTTAATTTAATGAATGTTAATTTATTAGGTTTGAATTAATTTGTCATGGTAAAAAAATCACTCTAAAAAATTATCAAAATATGGAATTATAGCAAGTTGTTGAGAACATCTTCTAACCATCATCTTAAAAGCAAAATTCTTAATCCCCAATATTCTACTCCCTGTTCGAAAACGCGGCTTAGGCGGCCGAGTATGCGGCGACAAAACGTTAGACGGGCATCAAACGCCGGGATTATACCAAAATCGCTTTAAAAATCGGATTTCTAAAAAACTTATAATTTTTTCTATGATTCAAGTAATAAATCAATAATTTATGCATAGATCTTTCATATATTGATGTAACACCACAGAGAAAACAGGAAAAATTATGAAAATGGTGCTGAAACTACACAGATGGTGGATTAGGGTTTTAGTTTATAGATTGAAGATGAGGACAAAATTGTAATTTACAATTCATTAGTCAAAAATCATAAGAAAAAGTAAAAATGCAATCATCACTATTCGAACTTGTCACTTCTCGAAGACAATAATGGTTATAGACCACTAAGACATGGAGAATTTTTATTAATATTTATCCGATATTGTATATACTCGTATATATGTATAAAAATTTTAAAAATTAATCTCTGATTAATCCCCGATTAATCTCCGATTTATTGATTCGGCGTTAGGCATGGACTGACCGCCGACTCACGCCTAGCGCAATTTCGAACATTGATTCTATTTCAGAAACTTAATTCCGGACAAGTAAAAAAACTCATACTAGATAATATATAATATGGCCTCCAAATTTGGTTTACAGCTACGGCAAATGCTACTTCAATTTTCTTCATTTTTTCTTCACCAAACTTTCAGCCTTAATCTATCATTCTGATGTAAACAAATGATTATTTTTTCTTTAAGTATTAATTTAACATTTATATTAAAAAAAGAAGAAGATATATATAATATGATAATTAGTTTTACTTTTAAAATCGATGACATGAATATTCATGATTATTGTCATAAATTCAAATTTCTTGTAGATCTCTTTGAAAATGTTAAATAACGAACAATGGTGATGTATCTCTTTAACATGATCTCCAAAAAGTATAACACCTTCAAACTCTTTTTCTATCTTTCATCAAAGCATGTTCCATGTTTATGATGAAAGAAAAATATTTTCAAAAACAGATCAATGCATTATCACACAACAAGTTGATCATAGAACATCTTAATTGAAGTTGATCTTTAGCCAATAAGACATATTGATTTATTTATCTGTGGATGGATGACATGATGTAGAGTATAATTTTTTTCCATATTAAGAACTGGAAAGTTTTGTTTATGCTTATTTCTTGATAATGAGATTAACTATAAATGAATATGATATGGTATATTTGACACATTCTTACAATTATTTTTTAATTTCTATCAAGTTATTTCAAATTAAAAAAAGGATTTGGATGAAGATTAGAGTTACTGAAGTATTTAGAGAAAAAAGAAAGTTAAAACTGGGCATACCTGAAATCACCCGCAGAGCAGTCTCTCCAATCTCTCTAGCAAGCAAGGAGGTTGCTCTCTGCATTCCACCTGATGGAGCAGTCGCTCCAACTTGACGAAGAAGATTAGAAATGCCGACTTACCTAGTTTTAGACACAACAAGAGAATAAAAGGAGGAGCACAAAAACATCATTTTTTGGATACATTTTTATTCAGTTTTCTATAGTTTTTGTGTGTAAGATTTAGAGAGGAGAATATCTAGTATGTACAATACCTTCGAATTTAGAACACTTGTTATTTCTAATTTATTTATGAGTTTCTTTTCATTTATTGTTATTTTTTACTTTTTATCTGAGTAATCTCTCTTTTAAGCTAAGAGTTTTTATGGTATTCATAAGTAAATGAATTGAACACAAATAGGGTTTACAACGATTGTCCTCGTCATTGTTAATCTTAAGGTTTATATTGAACTGATCACTTAATCTCTGGTTCAGGTTAGTCTATTTATTAAAAGTGTAATAAATTGTTAGAAGAAACATTGGTGAATGATTCATTCTTAGCTAACGATAGTTGATGTCAAAGGAAATTGTGAACAAATTAAACCTACTTGATAAAATGATAGCTTATAATTCTAAGTTATTAGACAATTTGTTGATGTCACGACAGTATGTCAATCTTATTTTGATGTTTGAATTCAAAAATTATACTTAATTATCTCTTGAATTTCCTATGAAAATTCTTTAGTTTGATAATTTGTTATATTAATTAAATAATTATTTAATTTTATTGTGTGTTACTTAAAATAAACTAAACTATTTTATGTTTTAGCTTAATTTCAATTCACTGTTGAAATATAGTGTAACATTATTCATCTGAAAATCGAATATTTCTGTACTATTTCATATGTTGTACAAAAAAGGAAATGTTTAAATTAATTCAAATATGATCAAAACAAAGTTTCACAATCTTGAAATTCCAGAATTGTTGACTAAACTAATTTGGCAAGCAATGCAACGTTATTCTTGGAAGTCAAACTATAAATTTATTACACATCTCTCTCCCGTATAATAGGAAATGAGAAATTGAATCCTCTATTTGAATTACCATCCTTACCTATTCCATGGCATGCATCATTCATTCATGTAATTGTTCCAATATTTATAACAAATTTAAGATTAAAATACTGAAAAATACTTCTCGATATCTAGACTTTTTATAATTATTTTTGATCGCATATAATTTACCTAGACAGTAATTGATAGTTGGATTATTGACTAATAATTAATTGAACATGAACAAAAAAAAATTCAGTAATAATCATGGATTAAATGATATCTAATAGTGATATATATTGGTATGTTGACCGAAATCAAAAGACATCATTGCAAATTGTTGTCTTGCCTAATTAAAATTCCTTAGTTCCCTTTTGTACACATATATTGTATGTATTAATTACAATGAGTCAATAATAATAACAAAGTTCTCTGAAATACCCAAACCATGAAATCATCACAAATAGCTCTAATCTGCATAGTCATAGTCTCCCTCTTCGCTCTGCATCAGTGTATGTATAGGTTTCATATATAATACACACATATATCAAATGTCGTCTCTTTGTTTTATTTTCAACGTCAATGTTTAGCTCGTGTGTTTATATTGATGTGTACGTGTGAGCATGGAGGTTCAAGAGATGGAGAAGTCGAACTACAAAATCAATGTAGCAACGTGTTATCATGGCCCTTGCCGTGCTTTGGTACCTAATTGTTGGTGTTGCGAACATTTGCATCAATGTTGGTCAGGAAAAGATGGCCAAAGCTATTGCAACGAACAATGTAACCTAAAATCTTACCTGAATGTAAATCCTTGATAAGCCTATTCAGTTTTCAAACTTTTTCAAGCAGTCGATCTCATAACGTGGCTTGTACTAGTTTAATAAAGAAATTTTTTATATAGTTATCAACTACTTAAAGATATCAACATATATAACTATTTGGAAATTGTCTGAATTTTTATATATTATAATCGAAAAAAATGAAAAAGATGTATTACTTCAAAACATTTTTTTGTTGTATACTATATGGGTAAACAATTTGTCTTATATACGGGCACCTAGCTAAAAAAAAGTTATGATTTCTATTTTTTCAAAATAAATAAATTTGAGGTTTTATTTTTCCTTTTTATTTATTTTTAGAGATAATTACTAAAATAATCTCAAAAAGTTGGTATATCTTACTATTATTATTTGCAAAGTACATTTATAAAAATACTTGAA
>OVBI01002519.1:0-19418 GCA_900406495.1 Sisymbrium altissimum | reverse complement strand
TGCCCCACCATTGCTCTGTTTTGCTCGGTGAGCATCCCCAGATTCCTATCAGTTGCCCCAGCCAATCCAAAGATTGCACCACCCGGGCCATAACACCGTACCGCAGACTCGGCCAACCATGCCGTTGAACCCTCGTTCATAACTTCACGAGCAATCTTCACCCAATCGCCCTCAAGACACGTTCTAGTGCGTTTTCTTGGCAAACATCTACTTTTGCGCCAGCCAATCTATCGATTGCCATATTCCTGCTTCACCCGGAATACTCAGTCTCGGCCAACGCCAACCGCTTAACCGTTTACCCGAGCAATAACTCTCAGAATTGCTCTCCCGACTCGTAACAGTAGTTTACCTGAGGGTAAACAACTTCTTCCCCAGCCGATACGCCGATGGCTCCAATCCGACCAGTCGTCGATCACGCAGAACCGGCTATCTCCGGCCGAGTAACCCGTCTCACCGATTTCACCGAGCAATCCACTCTTGATCGCTATCAACACATCCAGCACCACGATTTCCCGATGGAAATTCTCAATGGCTCCGGCCAATCTTCCGATTTCCCAGTCGAAGCCCACAGACTATCGTTTGGCTCGGTCACGGCGAGTCCAAACTCTACCACGCTCGGCTGCATGCCAATCCTCTCCAGCAAAACTCCTCCTTTTGCTCTCAATGTAACTCTCTCTCCATTTGCCCGACAATAACCGCTTATTGCCCCAGTCGAATCCAACGATTCTCGCAGACTCAGTCGAATCCAGGCCGCAGACCGTCCCGACAGGGTTAAAACCCGATCATTAACACTTCCTCTCGATCATTTTTTGTTTCTCTCGAGAAAAACCACCCCTTTCGCTCTCGATCATTTACTCTGTCTATTTTCCCGACAAAACTTATCGTAAACTGTTTTTGCCCGACGAATTCCTTTTATCCGACGGTTACACAGTTTTTGCCCGTGAAAACTGTCCAGAAACGGTTCCCGCGTGCGACTCACGCGACCAACGGCATAAACCGCGTCCCCGCGCTACAACACCTTGTCAGCGCGACTTGGGCCCGATAACCATTTCCCCGCGCTCCAACACCTTGGTGGCGCGACTCTGTCAGTAACCGTACGCTTACGGTTTTTGCCCGATACTTAACCGATTTAGCCCGCGTAGACTCGATACGAGCGTGCTAACTCACCGAGCTGTCCGACAGTTGTAACTGACCTGTCCGATTGTCGACATAACTCTTTCGATACCGACCCAATAGCTCGATCAACACTCAGTGTCGGACACTTAGTCCGATAATCATGGTCTGAGCTATTTTAACTCGATCGAGTCATACTTTTGCCCGCTCAGCTCCATCTGAGCTCGGTACATTCGTTTGACTCAGTCAGTTCCCTTTTTGGCTCGGTAGTTTCATCTTTACTCGAGCCATCCAGTCATTAGCTCGGTAACTCCTCTTAAATCCGACCAGTATCCAGTTTAGCCCGAGCTATTCCATTTTAGCCCGACTCAAACAGCAATTTCACTCACGACCTGGAATCGTCTAACCCAGAATCCACGTTCACGTGTGTTACAGAGAGCCTCTCTTTTATAGAGAAAAAGATTGGCCCCGTGAACAGTACAGTTCAGACATGAACATTTCATGAAAACACTGTTCACCCCAGAAAATGGACGAAAACAGAAAACCGTCCCTGCGACACTTAACAAAAATTTCCCACTAAACCATTTCGTCTACGCACAAGCATCTATTTCGGCATCACGAACTGAGCAAGGAATGCACGACCAGATCGGGAAGGTTATGTCCAGCTCAGCATGAAACCAGCTCAGCATTCTCATCATCTCCTGATCCAGCTTCTAAACAAAGCACAATGCGCCAGCTCGAAATTATCTTCCATTCTATGGTTTTCGTAAGAAAACTTTCGAAAAACTCAAACCGAACGGGCTTTCGGAAAAATTTATACGAAAAACTTAACATGAACAGTTTTTCGGGAAAAAATATATACAAGATTTTTCGAACAACTTAAACATGAATAGTTTTTCGGAAAAAATTCTACAAAAAACTTAACTTGAACAGTTTTCTGAAAAAAACTCATTGAGGCGCCGCGGTACAATGCATCAAGACACCATGATGAACGAATGGAGCATAAGCATGAGGAGTATAATCCACTCGGGAAATTGGAGTTTGGAGGTTACTTCTCTCGGGTCATGCACCAAAATAAGATGATTGCTCGAGAAAGAATAGGCATAGCACGGACTGGACTGGGAAATGATCAAGACAGCATCAGTTCTGACCATACCGGAATCGTGTGTTTGCCCGATGCTAATTTAGTTCACTGGAATGACCTTACATCGAGCAACCACCATGACTTCTTTCGGGCTAAACAAGATGGAGAACATTTGGCTCGAGTCATATTTCACTTTTCCCGAGATAAATCCATCGATAATCGAGACTTTATCAATTCCTACCATTCCACATCCCGTGCATCGATCGCGTCCTGATCCGATTGGGCTAAAACCCAATGTTCAGCATCCGATTCCATTTGGCATGATTCAAACATGTTTTCTGTGGGCCAAAATTTGTCAGCACAACTCAAACATCATATTAAGAAGATTAATCATGAGACTTCACGTTTTGCCCAAGCCAAGTGTTCGATGCATCATGTAGTTAGCCATTCCACCGAGCCAAACGCTGCAGAATGAACCTGCACTGGGAGCCAAGGAGACACTCTTGCAACCACATGTACTGAAGAGTGTTATTGACTTTTCTTTATTTTTCTAGTCTTCTTTATGTTTCATATGTTTGGGAAACTTCAAATTATGTAACCCTTTAATTTGTCTTCTTGCTTGCCTATAAGTAAGATTGCATGCAAATGAATAAAATTACAAAAATTTAGATCTAATTTATTGTTTTATTTATTTTCTCTGAGTGAGAGAGAGTTCTTGCTTTTTATTGGTCTGAACTGGCTTGTTGACTTGGTGGTTAGCCTATTCATCTTTTAGGTTGTTTGGTAGTTAACCAATACAACAAATTCTTTCTTTAGGTGGTTAGCCTTTAGATTTGGAATATCAGGAGTCATTCGGCACCTCATGACGATTCTTTCATTCCATTTCATTTCCAGAAGTGCTTGTTGCCTTCTAGGTTCATATCCAACATCCGGCTAAAGTGTAACCCTCATTTTCAGGATGTATCAAGTGATATCAGAGCCACTTTGGCTGTTTTGTTTTTGATTTCTTCTTTTCATTCTTCTCATCTTCCATTATAAAAAAAAATTCTTCTTATTTTCTTCTTTGGATCCGGGCTGATCTTACTCCCTTGTGATCATCCCTAATTTGTTTCATTAAAAAACAACACAAAGAAAAAAAACAAAAGTTTTCGGGGCTTGAATCACTACTGAAGAGTAATCCAAGGGGAGTGATGGAAGAGAAACCCTGCTGGCCGAGGAGAAATCAATTAAGACATATCCACAACCAAATCTCTTCATCTTCATCTTTCTTCTTTCTTTTACCCCGAATTTGCTTTGGTTTTTGATTGCTGAGTTTTGACTACCTATCATCCTCTGAACCAGTGAAAAGAACTCTGAGTGATCACTGGAAAAAAACTGAGATATAAACACTTGTGTGGGTGAGGAAATTTTTTTAAAAAAATAGTGAGAATTGTTTTTCTCTAACTTGTTTTTTAAGTGTTTTCAGGAAGTACAAAAGACAAAACAACTTGGAGGAATTTTTACACCTAATTTATTTGCTCACTTTACAGATTATGATGTATGGTCTTCTGAGAAGAAGTAGCAAAGAGAAAATTTCACAACAAGCAGTTTTCAATTCCACATCTAAAACCCTGTTGGAGAATCAGAAAATTGTTTCTTATGAACAGTTTGCTTTTGACAAGTTTTATTCTGTGCAGGAACAGCCTAAAACTGAACAAAGAAGAAACCAGAGGAAAAAACAGATCTGGTCAGAAGAAAACGTGGGAATGAAAGCCATAAAGAGAAACAGTGATATGCTGGACAAAAATAAGTTTCAGACTTACGCCAGCTTGGAAAAGATGCTGCACAAGGCAATTTTTGCTATTCAGCAACTCAAAAGGAATACTCCTTCTGCACCAAAACCGAATGTTCTAAAATAAAGTAAGTTTTCTTCTCAGTCAAATTTTGGTTTGAAAACTGATGTGTCTTCTTCTTTTGATAAAAGCAATGCTGTGAAAACCACAAGCAAAGCTCATACAACCAGGTGTTTCAAATGCCAAAGTATTGGTCACTATGCTAATAAGTGTCAAAATCAGAAACCATTGGTGACTATGGAGATTGGTGAAGTTAAATCCGAACCAGAGAAGGAGGACAAAAGGACCAGTCTTTGATAATTATGTAGATGAGGTCTTGGATCATCTAGCAGCAGGACAGCTTCTTGTCACCAATCAGAAACCAGTTGAAGACAGCAGCAAAACCGGTAAGAAACAAACCCATAAACTCTTAAAAACTTTTGAAAAAGAACAACGTTTTGATGTCAACAAATTTTGTGTATCAGATTCTGTTTTTGGAAACATGATTTCTTCTTCTGAAATTTTTTTTTAAAATATGTTTTTGTTTTGGAAAAGAAAACATCAACAATTCGGTTTTGAGCTTTGATCAGTTTTTGGAACAGAACCAACCTTTTGATGATCATGAAAAGGATTTTGAAAAGGGTTTGAACAAGAAAGATTTACCTGGTGATTTGAGTACTTGTCTCATTGGTACATATGATCCTTGTCTTGGAAGTTTTGTGTCAATACAGGAAAAGCCAGATGAAGCAACACAAGATGGATCTTCTTCAATTTCAATACCGGACCAATCTCCAGGTGAGCATTGTCCATCTTTTGATTTCAATGTTTCTTTTTTTTTCCCTTTGATGTTCCAGATTCGAGGACTGTTGGGGTCAAAACCCACACTTCCGGAATCAATGACTAAATGTTTAAATATCGGAAAAAGTTTCTATGTTGAACATTCTCAGAAAAATATTAAAGGTCGGAAAAAGTTCTATTGAAATAATTTTTATCGATAACTTCACGAAAAGTAACCAAAGACAGCTTTTCAGGAGATTTTTCCGATAAACCGATAAAAGTGACGATTTCTCGACATGAACCATCAGCTCGATGACAACCAGCTCGGTATTCTCCTTCAGCCAGAAAGACAGAGCTGGCTGTTCATTTCCTTGTCCAGGGAATACCGAGCTGACCGTCTAATCCCAATTCTTCCCCGACATGCAACCAGCTAGGTATTTCATTTTGACACAACATCAGCTCGACAACCAGCTCAGTATTCCCATTCATCAGCACCAAATACCAAGCTGGTTGTAGTTTATGGTCATTTCATCTCCAAAACACCGAGCTGATCACATAGTCTGCTCTGCAGCTGCCCAGATGCCGAGCTAACAGCATGTAGGACACGGGGAAGGGACATTGACAACCAGCTCGGTATTTTCTCCCTCTCAGAATACCGAGCTGGCTGCTGATTGTGCCCTTATGGCAATCAGTTCGGTGTCCAGCTTCTTAAAGAAGTTTGGCCGAGCTGATTGCTTCTTTCGTCACTTTTGGGAGCCATTTCGGGGACTTATCGATGTTTTTATAGACTTCCTGATGTTTTAATCGAACTTTATGTTATTTTCGGAAAACATCGTAGTGTTTCTATTTATCGAGAACGACTAAGCGTTAACTTAAACCAAACCGGAAAGTCAAACCAAAGAAATCGTTGGACCAAAAGCTAATACCGACCTGGACGGTATATTACTGAAGATTCTCGATGATTCCTTGAAGTCGGTGGAAAAGGCGAAGATATAGACTCTCACATCGGGAATTTGGCTAGTTTAGGCTTAGAGTTGTCAAATATAAATACATATCGATATAAAGCTTTCAAAAAGATATTACCAGTTCTGCACTTTCATATCTAGCAATAAAATCGCATTCTCATCTTTTTTTTTTTCTTATTCTCCACTTTTGCGAAAATTTACTAAAAATCTTTTGTGAGGTTTCTCGTTCCAGAACTTTTGGGACCTAATTATCGAATTTACTTTCCAAAAATACATCATGCGAAATCTCATTCCCAGAAGGACAAATCTTTTTCAAAAGGGAGGGAATGATGCGCCGTGGTACGATGCATCGAGACACCATGATGCACGGATGGAACATAAGTATGAGGAGGATAATCCACTCGGGAAATCAGAGTTTGAATGTTACTTCTCTACGGTTATGGACCAAAATAGGATGATTGCTCGAGACAGAATAGCCATGGCACGGAGTGGATTGGAAGATGATTGAGACCGCATCAGTTCGGACACTACCGGAACTGTTTGTTTGCCTGAGGCTAGTTCAGCTCACTGGGATTACCTTAGAATGAGCAACCACCATGAATTCTTTTGCGCTAAACAAGATGGAGAACATTTTTCTTGAGTCACATTTCACTTTGCCCGGAACAAATCCATCGATAATCGAGACTTCATCAATTTCGACCATACTGCGTCCCTATCCGATCGGGCTAAAATCCGATGTTCAGCATCCGATTCCATTTGGCGTGATCCAAACATGTTTTCTCAGGGCCAAAACTTGTCAGCACAAGTCAAACATCATATTAAGAAGATTGATCATGAGACTTCACGTTTTGCCTGAGCCAAGTGTTCCATTCATCATGAAGCTAGCTGCGGGAACGAGATTTCGCACAATGTAATTTCGGAAGATAATCGGGTCCTAAAAATTCTGAAAAGAAAAACCTCACGAAAGATATTAAAAAATATATGCAAAAGTAAAGATTAACAAAAAAAAAAGGAAAGATAAAGAATGTTTTTATTACCAAATAGGAAAGTATGAAGATTTCGAGTTATTGAGCTTTTGGCTTAAGGCTTTACAAAGATAAGTATTTATACTAGACATCCTTAAGCCTAAGCTAGCCAAATTCATGATGTGGGAGTCTATGTCTTCACCTTTTCCACCGACTTTGAGGAATCCTCGAGAATCTCCCATCCACCTCAGCATTAACCATTGGTTAAGTGATTTCTCCGGTTTGACTTTCTGGTTTGACTTTAGTTAACATCTTGTCGTTTTCGATAGACAAAAGCGTTACGATATTTCTCGAAAACAACGCAATCTACAGTTTAAACATCAGGAAGTTTACGACAACATCGATATGTCCCTGAAACGTGTTCCAACGGTAGAGAAAAGAGCGACCAGCTCGGCCAAACTTCCTGAGGAAGTGAATGCCGAGCTGGCTACACTTTGGCCGAGGTCATCACCCAGCTCGGCAGTTTCTGCTGGTGAATCATGCCGAGCTGATCACAAACTCTCTGAAACACATCCACCTCGGCATAGGAGGAAAAGCAGAGGACCAGTGGACTCATCCAGCTCGGAAAAATGAAGTAACCAAGCAAATGCCAAGCTGGTTTACCATTTTGAAGAGATGAGCAGTCAGCTTGGCATTCTAAGGATGAATCGGCTGGGAATCATGACTGGATCACCACCATCTCGGCAATTTGCTGGAGAAGAGGAGAATGCCAAGCTAGTTCAAGCTTTTGCCTAGCTGATGGTGTGATAGGATGGAATGCCTAGCTGGTTGCATGTCCAGGAAGGATCGAAAGATGCTGGGACTAGACGGTTAGCTTGGTATTTTGGCACAGCATGGTAAATCATTCAAGCAGCTCGGCATTGTGGTTGGGAGGAGGAATGCCGAGCTGGCTGATGCTTTGTCTCGCTGACTGATGCCTTCCTGAACAGTCCGAATCACGACTTTTATTGGTTTATTGGAAAAACCTTTCGGAGAACAGAATGGTCAGCTCGGCATTCAAAGAGAGGTCAGCAAGCTCGACATTTTAGGCTGAGAAAAATGCCGATCTGATCAGATCCATCTTTTCTGCCTTGCTGATTGTCTACGGTTCGAGGAATCGCGACTTTTCTCGGTTTTTTGGAAAAACCTCTCGGAAAACAGGATGATCAGTTTGGCATTCTGGGATGTCAGCTAGCTCGGCATTTTTGGCTGATCAGAATGTCGAGCTGTCAACTCCATCTTTTCTGCCGAGTTGATCGTCTCCGGTTCGAGGAATCACAACTTTTATCGGTTTTTCGGAAAAACCTTTCGGAGTACAGGATGATCAGCTCGGCAATTTTGGCGGAGTAAAATGCTGAGCTGGTCAGCTCCATCTTTTCTGCAGAGCTGATCGTCTTCGGTTTGTGGAATCGCGACTTTTGTCGGTTTTTCGGAAAAACTCTCAAAAATAGGATAACCAGTTCGGCATCCCGAGGGTTGTCAGCAAGCTCGGCATTTTTGGCTGAGAAAAATGAGCTGGTCAGCTCCATCTTTTCTGCCAAGCTAATCGTCTCCGGTTCGAGGAGTCGCAACTTTTATCGGTTTTTTGGAAAAACCTTTCGGAGAACAGGATTATCAGCTCAGCATTCCAAGGGAGGTCAGCCAGCTCGACATTTTTGATATAGCAAAATGCTCAGCTGGTCAGCTCAATGTTTTCAGCCAATCTGATCGTCTCCAGTTCGAGGAATTCCGATTTTTATCGGTTTTTCGGAAAAATCTCCCAAAAAGTTGTTTTCGTATATTTTTGTAAAGTTATCGATAAAATAGTTAGAACAATTTTCCGAATATCGATCTTTTTCCCAAAAGTATTCAAAAATGGAGACCTTATCTGATATTTAAACATTTTATATGTTAATTCCAGAAATGTTTGGTTTTGACCTTAGGTTGGCTTAGTTGTCTTGCTGGGCTCGATTGCCGTAGTATGTCCCGGTCAGTTTGCAATACGCTTATGATGTTGCCTCCTTAAAAACGTTTTACTAGGAAAACCCGGTGGGAAAAAACGTAGTACAGGAAAAGACCGCAACACGTATTGTAGAGACTGAGTGTTTGAGTTTTTTCGTAAAGTTCTTCCGAAAAACTGTTCAGGATATGTTTTTCAAAGATGTTTGTAAAGATTTTCCAAAAAAATGTTAAGGATAAGTTTTTTAAAAAAAACTGTTCAGGATAAGTTTTTTGAAAGGTTTCGTAAAGATTTTCAGAAAAACTGTAAAGGATAAGTTTTTCTAAGGTTTCCGTAACGATATTCTGAAAAACTTTTAATGACAAGTTTTTCCGAAAGTCTTTGTACGGATAGTTGCAGAGAGGCACATAATGTCGAGCTGGGAAAAGAAAATGCCGAGCTGGCTTGTAATGCGCATAGTATTTCAGATTTTTGGAGCAAATGACTGGGGAGAAGGAAGGCACAAAGTGGGTAGCTGGTATGAAGACATGGGATGTCGAGCTGGCTGCATGCCGAGCTGTTTGGAGGACATGGGATGCCGAGCTGGCTGCATGCCAAGCTGACTATTGGCCCTTCGTCCTGTCCGTTCAGCGTGTGTGACCGAGGAGGAAGAGAGGAAAGATGCCAATCTGGTTGAAGGAGGCTGACAATACCGAGTTGGCTGCATGCCGAGCTGCCATGTAGGGAAGGATATGCTGGAACTGGACGGCAAAGATGCGGAGCTGGACGTGAGATAGCATGCTGCTTGATCAGCTCAGTCAAGTTTTGGTGTGTATGAATCCCTTTCCGATTCCTTATGTTTTCGAGAAAACTTAAGCGTTTCTGGAATTCTTTCCGAAATAAGAAAGAGATTTTTTCTTTTTTTTCTTTTCGTTTGTTTCCTTTTTGGTGGGACCCATTTCTTTTGGTGGGACTCACAAACTTTTCCTATAAATACAGAGGGAACTTCGTATGACCCTAAACCGCAGGGGACCTTTCCCAATGACCAGAAGGTTGATGTCGAGGCTGTTACCAACCTTTTAGTGAAGGATGATGGTGGACCCCTGCTCTTTCCCAAGCGATGCCTCCTCCGCCTCCTCCGATTCGTAAGCAGATCGTGTGTGAACTTCCTTCTGCTTCTAGTGGTCTGAATTCTCGTGCAAAGAAGAGGGCCTCCCCGGCTACAAAGAAGGTAGGCACTCTCGAGGGTCCAAGCGAGAAGAAGCTGAAGGGTCTCGCTCAATCGGCTCCACTTCCGGAAGAGAAAACTAAGTTTTATATGATGACGATTGATGAGTCGTAGCGCTTGTTCTGTAGCACTGGATAGTCCGTGGATCTTTTTTCAAGGATCAAGGATCCAGCAAATGGTCCTTTTCACCTCGGGACCCTGTATGCTCCTAAGCCATATTTCGACTTCGCTCAATGCTCCATGAGGGTTAGTGTTTACTCGTAATCATTTTTATATTCTCTTTTGATTCTGTTACTCATTGAGCATTTGGTTTTGCAGCTTCTGTCCTTGTTTAACAGGAAAGTCCATGAGTGGGAAAACGGTATCCGTAGAGGTGAGCGTCATGAGACCAACGCAAAGCACTAGAAGGATCGTCTCAAGCAGGAACTGGACGCCTCGACCCTTAAATATGAGGATAAGGTGATGAACCTTAGCAAGGAGGTAGCTGCTGCAAAAGAGGAGGAAAACCACAATACTGCCTGTGCTGCTCGTCTTGCCAATGCCAAGGACGAGCTCGACTCTTGACTCAAGGAACTGGAGGAGAAACTTGCCGAGAAGGATACTGCCTTCAAGGCTAAGTTCAAGGGGGCGAACCATGATGGATACAAGGCAACAATGGACAAGAGCCGAGCTCGTGAGGATAAGGCGTTGGCCCTGATTGATCGATTGGTTTCGAACCACGACTCTGAGGTATGTTATGTGGTGGGAGTTTGTAACTCCGAAGTTATTTCTGTAATAGCCGAGGAGCGGGAGAAGAACGATAAGATGAAGGCGGACTTCGTCGGCTTCGATGGTTCAGTTGATTGTGTGATCGACGAACTCCGTGGATGCCTTGCCCCATCCTCTGGATCTTCTGCTTCGGCCTCTCGCTCGTGCGAAGATGTCTCGCTCGACAGCTCTTTCAAGGAGACTGGCACTGAGGAGTTTATGGGGACCAAGGAGGGCGCGGAATGCCTTGCTGAAAATGCCGTCGAGAAGACTGCAGAGAAGGATCACGCTTAGACCCCTTAAGTCTTTAATCTTTCATTGTTTTTTGTTTTGTTTTGCTGTTTTATTGCTGGGTCCGAGGCCCACGCTATGACTTTTGCCGGGATTAGTCATGATGGTTATACATGAACCCTTTATGTTTTCCGTGCATTTTCAGACTTTGATTGCTTGTCTTCATGCATGCTTTAAGGCTCAAGATAAGAGCATGATAGGATTTCGTGTGTTTGATGTTAGGAGAGTAGAGTAGGAGGTTTAATACTCACTTGTGATTCCTTAGCATATTTAGATGCTTTAAGGCGTTATAGGTGTTCTGATGCGTTGATATTACGTCAGCAGAGATTTTTCATACTTTCATTAGACGATAATATGTTTGCGTTTTTCGTATAGGGTATTGATGAGGTTGTGCCAGTGCTGCTAAGAAGCGTTTGAACTGGGTTTACAATAGGTTACCGTTTTGGGAACTAAGCTATGTGTTTGTCTGGTTTGAGGGGATGTGGTGTTCTGGCTTACCTCCCAGTTTTTGTGACTTTTAAAACACTTTAATATCTTGTCCAGTGGTATGCTAGGTTTTGTTTCTGAGATGTTGAGACCAGTGTGCCATGGTCGGCACTTACTGGGTTGACGACTTTGCAGTGAAGATTAAGGCAGTTCGAGTCTTTAACATGCTGGCATTCCCTTCTCAAAGTCAAACCTAAGAACATCGTCCATGAAATACCTCATGGATGTTAAGTTAGCATATGCCTGACCCTTTATTAAATACCACACTGTTTTATCCGTGCACGGATGTGGTCAAACATCTGCCCGTTCTGAGCGTTGGCTATGTCTTTAAAGGATAATGAAAAATAGAAAAACGCTTGTTGTGGCCTGAAAAATGTTAGATTTGAGAAAATCATTTTTTGAATTCGTATAAGCAACTTGTTGTAGAATTTTTCAAAATTTCTTTGGAAAAATTAATGTTTTTTTACTTGTTTAGAGTCTTCCGAAATGTTTCGGGAAGAACTTGAGTTTAAGACGTTTTTTCAGTGTAGGAATGGTTTATGTATACACTCCCACTCCTCCAATTTTTTTTTTTTTGAAGTAGCTGGACTTATCATGAGACAAGTTGCCTACGTACCCCAATGCTAGGGGATGAAGCCAATTCGTAATTCGTTTGGAGGGAAGTACTAGTGGTAGTACTTCTAGAGATGCATTGCGTTCCAGCTTCGGATCACTAGTGAGTCGTCGTCGTAGGCGAGTTCGTATGCTCCTCGCCTGACAACTTTGGTGATTTTGTAGGCGCCTTCCCAGTTTGCGTCTAGTTTTCCAGCGTTCTTTTCCTGGGTGTTTTGAAAGAATTTTCGTTAAATGAGATCGCCTTCTTTGAACATCCGATTACAAACTTTAGAATTGTAATATTTCGCAGCTGCTTATCGATAACTTTGCATTCCAATTAGCGTTTGATCACGATTTTCGTTGATGAGATCGAATTCATCTAGGAGCATCGCCTGGTTAGTTTCCTCTCGTTCGGGAAGAAAATTTCGGCGAACTCCGAGAAATTGGACTTGTTAAGGAAGTTTCTCAGTTGCCTTTCTGGGTGTTGTCCGATGTGACCAGAGCACACCTTCGAGTTCATCTGCCCATCTGCCCTTCTTTTCATCCAGCCTTTTATTGAATCCATTAAGGATTCTTTTGTTGTCTGCTTCAGCTTGGCCATTGCCTTGTCGATACCTCGGAGTTGAGAAACTCAGAGGGATATTCCACTTCTCGCAGAATGATACGAAACGGTTTGATATGAACTTTGAACCATTATAGGTTAGGATTTTGTACGGAACTCCATGTCTCCAGATGATATTTTTCCAGACGAAATGTTCGTTTTGAGCATCTTTTATGCTAGAATAAGATTCTGCTTCGATCCATTTGGAAATTAAATCCGTTAAGACGAGAAACTACTTCTTTTGCTTAGATTGGTTGATTGGTCCGATGATATCCATTTACCAACTTATGAATGGGTATGGAGAGGATATCAATGAAAGAATTTTAGCCAGTTGGCGGACTGTTGGAGCATGGCATTGGCACTTCTCGCATTTAATCGAGAACATTTTGCAATCTTTTCGGAAAAGTTTCCATTTTTGAACATTTTTGGGAAAAAAATCGATATTCGGAAAATAGTTCGGCATGAACTGTTTTAATCGATAACTATATGAAAAGTATATGAAAACCACTTTTTGAGAGATTTTCCTAACAAACTGATAAAAATCATGATTCTTCGAAACAGGAGACGATCAGCTCGGCAGAAAGGATGGAGCTGACCAGCTCATAATTTTTTTCAGCCAAAAATGCCAAGCTGACTGCGATCCCTCGGAATGCCAAGCTGATCGTCCTGTTTTCCGAGAGGTTTTTTCAAAAAACCAATAAAAGTCACGATTCCTCGAACGGGAGACGATCAGCCTGGCAGAAAGGATGGAGCTGACCAGCTCGAAATTTGGCTCAGCCAAAAATGCCGAGCTGGCTGACATCCGTCGGAATGCCGAACTGATCATCCTGTTTTCCGAGAGGTTTTTCCGAAAAAATAATAAAAGTCGCGATTACCCAAACGGGAGACGATCAGCCAGACAGAAAGGATGGAGCTGACCAGCTCGGAATTTTTTTCAGCCAAAAATGCCAAGCTGACTGACATCCCTTGGAATGCCAATATGATCATCCTGTTTTCCGAGAGGATTTTCCGCAAAAACCGATAAAAGTCGCGATACCTCGAACGGGAGACGATCAGCTCGGAAGTAAAAATGGAACTGACCAGCTTGGCAGTTGGCTCAGCCAAATGTGCCGAGCTTATCATCCTTTTTCCGAGAGGTTTTACCAAAACACCGATAAAAGTCACGACTCCTCGAACGAAAGGCGATCAACTCGGCAGGCATTTGGCTTAGCCAAAAATGCCGAGCTGGCTGACATCCACAGAATGCCGAGCTGGCTGACATCCCTCAGAATGCTGAGCTGGCTGACATCCCTCAGAATGCCGAGCTGGCTGACATCCCTCAGAATGCCGAGCTGGCTGACATCCCTTAGAATGCCGATCTTATCATCCTGTTTTCAGAGAGGTTTTTCCGAAAAACCGTTAAAAAGTCGCAATTTATCAAACTTGAGACCATCAGCTCAGCAGAAAAGATGAACCTGACCAGCTCAGCATTTGACATCATTTGGAATGCCGAGCTTTTCGTCATGTTCTTCTAGGAATTTTTCTGAGAAACCGATAAAAGTCGCGATTCTTTGGGCAGAATGAAGTCAGAAAGGTCGAGGTGGACCTCCACCCTGGAATGCCGAGCTGGTTACTGCTTCCTGTCCCACTTGCACCAAAACACAGAGCTGGACAGCAATGGGTGGTCAGGTCAGCATTTTTTCCTTCCAAAATGCCTAGCTGGATGGCATTGAGTGGTCAGCTCTGCATTCTCTCCCTTCCTGGATGCCGAGCTGGTCTTCATCTCCCAAAATGCTGAGCTGGATGCGTTCAGTGAGCCATCAGAGGATATCCCTTCACATTAAATGCCGAGCTGGATGAACGACAAGAGGAAGAGTGACCAGCTCGACACTTTCTGTCATCAAGAAGTGCCGAGCTGGACGTGACCTTGCATCTCGTTTTATCTTACTTCGTTCTTCGTCTTCGAGAGCTTCCCGCAAACTTAGCGATGTTTTCATAAACTTTTCGGAACATCACAATGTTTTTATCTATCAAAAACGGTACAACATTCACTTAAAAGAAACCAAAGAAAACCGTTGAACTGGAAGACAAAGGATGAAATTGGGCCGAGCTGAAAGGAAGGATCAACATTGGCCAAACCGACTTATCGAAGATTCTGGAAGATAGTGGAAAAAGAGAAAAACGCTGGTTCCCACATTGAGACTTTTAGATGTCTAGGAGTTAAGTTGTCTGTTATAAATATGGATCGATGTTTACCCTTGTAAAACATCTTTAACATCTTGATATCTGGATATTTTAGCAATAAAAGCAATAATATTCTATTTTCGATTTCTTATTTCCTTTTCGATTTTTACCCTAGTTTCTTTTTTCGATCTTTTCATTACTTTTGCTTTCCCTCCCAAGATTCTTGGTTCTCACGTCATAACTTTTCTAATTTACATTGAGGTGAATTCCGGTTTCCACAAAAATAAGAAAGTCAGACCTCGCCGAACATCCTGAGGATAGCCTCACAAACACTAGGCAAAACACTTCGAGAATAAGTTCGGAGCAAGGGATCAAAGGAAGGTCAAGGATTGAAGAAATAAAGTGCAAAGTCATTTAACTTATGTCCGTTACTCATTCCTTTAAAAGTTGTAACGGATGTATTTAGTGGCAAATATTCTCTTATATGGCCAAAATATAAATATCAATCATTGTATAAATAATCTCATAAATCATTGAGAGAAAGAGACTGGAATCCAGCACAACGATCCGTCCATCAATAACAAATACATTCACCACTTTTCTTTTAGAAAAACACTTGTTCTTCCCTTCAATCATCACTTTGATTTTCTCTTGTTGTTTCCTATTTAGCTGAACCGAAAGAAATCATATGTTAATTAAATAATAGTGTGAGAGATGTTTAGCATCCACTGAAAAAAAATAACCTACAAGGGGAAAACAGTACTTCATATATACACAAAGCTTTTTTGTTTTGTGCCTTTTCCATTTTTTTTAAGAGGTGATCATAAAAGCTCCAAATGAAAAAAATAAATCAATCATTACAGATAAAATATAATAAGTGAAACAAAAACAAATTTAATGGATCAAGTGGTACAAGTGTGGATAAAGTAGTTTAAAACATTTATTTTAAAATGTTAATTAATAATATATACTAATTTTTTATTCAGAATATAATATTTTTATGTATTAAATATTAACATATGTAAAAGCTTTAGATTTTTTGTTAATTTGCCTAATGTTTGCTTCTTATGTCTGTCATTAATCTCTTTAGATCTACCATATAAGGATTGAAATGATATTTTGAAATTATTAGATCATTTCTCATATTTTAGTTGTGAATAATGTTTCGTTAACATTACTTTTTCAAAATATAGCATTATAGATAATTTGTTCTTTTATTATTATTATTTCAGAGATTTATTAATTTATAAATAAAAAATTAGATAAAATTAATATAGTATTAATTTCTTATAAAACAATTCTATTGTAATCAAACAAAGAATTAACTCGTGTGACATCTTCTAATTTTAGTGGACCACATTTTAGTCGGGGAACTATTTAAAAGGGTTTCCTGTTTGGTTTATAGATATAGATAATCTAATCACATGTTATGATTGTATATCTAATGTAAGTTTTAGTTTATTACTAAGGAATTTTACTATTATCAAGAAAATTTTATTTTTATTAGATTAAAATTTCATGATGTGGAGATAAAACTAAAATATTAAAAAGTTTAAAACTAATAATTCGCATAATTATAATATATCTATTTAAAATTTAGATTAAATTTTGCATAAATTAATTCAAAACTTATATTTTTAAATTGCAATTGATCATATATAAAAGTAATTAACAAAATTTGAAATTGATTTAGATTACTGAAAAATATTGAAAACAATTCTTCTAAATGAAAAAATTCTAAAAATAGGTTTCAAATATTATATTAAATTAAATATAATTAACCAGTAAAGTAAATATTTTATTGAATTTTATATAAAAATTGTATTAAAATTTTTGAATTGTACGTTTATAACTTAAAAATTTTACATTTAGTTTTTTATATATAATCATTGAAAATAATAATTTTTTATGAAATAGTTATTGTATTAATTTTTTTAAAAAAAATACTATTTTGATATGTATTAAAAACTGATTCTATCGAGTTAACACATATGATGATTATGTTAAATATTAATTTTAAAATATCAAAATTTACATAATAAGACTTTATTTGTTATAATGTTATACCATTTTAAAAAAAACAATGAGATAATCCCTTGTAGGAATATATATATTAAGTAAGCGTAGAATCTAATCTACAATAATTAAACGTAATCAGCAATTTTATAAACTATAATATTGAAGATACTTCTACGCATTTTCTCCGACTCTTAACTCAAGGTCAAACAAAAAAAAAATATAAAAGTAATAAGGGCAACCCCGCGTGAAAAATGTTACCAAAGTATTAAATATATTTTTACCAACAAAAACAAAATCAGTTAACTATCTATAACTGTAAACACAAGGCATTCATGATAAGCAAAACCCAATTCAAAATCTTTAGAGAGAATACTATTAACAATGGCTTATTCTTCTTCTTCAAACAAGCTTGTCTTCTTCTTCTTCGCTTTCCTTCTCCTGTTCATATTTTCAAACAATCTTGTGGCTGGAGAATCCGACAAAGTGAAACTCAACCTTTACTACGAATCACTCTGTCCATATTGTCAGAAATTTATAACCGATGGTCTAGTGAAACTATTTGAGTCCGATCTCTACAGAATCACCGATCTAAAGCTCGTTCCATTCGGTAACGCAAAAGTCTCCGATAACCTGACTGTCACTTGCCAGGTTCTTCTCAACTTCTTCTTTGGTTTAGTTTTCTTTGAATGAATGTAAAATTTATTCAACAAAAAAAAAAAAAACGTTTGAAAATGAAGATGTTTCTGAATTTTTGAGATGTTAAAGGTTGAGGTTTTGATCTTAGAAATGACAGAGGTGTGAGCTTGTCAGTAGAGAGAATGTACTTCCTTATGGGAGCCTTGTAGTAAACCAGAGCTAGAGTCCGTCAGAGAACCTTGCTCGCCTGTTTTATTTAGTTTTCTTTTATTCTTTTCTTTGTTAAAAAGAGATTCTTTCATTTTAGTTAACCATTTATTCCCATTACTAATGTTTTACAATATTCTACTGTATTACTCTTTAAGATATTATTCAGTATTACTATTTAAAGTAGTTAGTAAAAATATTTAATCTCTCCTATTAATTTATAATCGGTTAAAACACTTGTATATATATACATATATATCCTATGATTTAATTAATTATGAAATATTGTGCAGCATGGTGAAGAGGAATGCAAACTAAACGCCTTTGAAGCTTGCGCCATAAGAACTTGGCCCGATCCGGTATAAATAATAAACGCATTTGCTTCTAATATGTACTGTATTTAAAAATATATATATTCAAGCAAATAATTGACTGAACTTGAAAAATGTGATGATTTTGGAACGAAGAAAATGCACTACTTGTTCATAAGGTGTGTTGAAAAGGACACGAAAAACTGGGAATCATCATGTTTTAAGACATATGGTGGTGAGAAAGCCATCAGAGATTGCTACTCCACTGATCTCTCTAAAGATGTAAGTATGCATAAAACAATCATAATATACACATATATTGTATTGTCATATAACCCTCTAATTATTATTATTATTTTTTTTTTTCTTTTTTTGGTTATTTCAGCTCATACTTGGTTATGCAAACCAGACTTTAACTTTGAAGCCCAAGAAAAAATACGTACCATGGGTCACAGTTAACGGAAAACCACTCTATGACGTATAACTCTTGTTTAGTTCACTTCATTTATTTAGATTTTTTAAAAATCAGTTAACAATATGTTGCTTGTTGCAGAATTATAATGATTTTGTGGCCCCAGTGTGCAAAGCGTACAAAGGAAAGACTTATGTCCCAAAACTCTGCAATTCATCTGCATTGGCAAAGAAGAAAGTGTTGAAGCTTCAAGTCTCCTATGCCGATGAAGCTTGCAATTAGCAAGAAAAGTACTCATTGAACTAAGATAGATTCACGCTTATGTTATAAGTGGAATGATTAATAAAAACTTTGTCTGTCTACGCATTGAAATCAGAGCTCTCGATTTTTATTTTAATAGATAGACATTCAACTTTCTTTTTTTTTTGTCAACCGANTTTTTTTTTTTTTTTTTTTTTTTTGCCAACACCATAATAAGAAAATCTAATACAAAAGATCGACCCAAGCTGATGGGATAGAATCGATATAAGTCATCGCTGTGGGGTGGACTCGAGCACTCCGTGCCAATTTGTCCGCCTTCTGATTTTGTGCGCGTGGGACAAGTCTCAAAATGAACGTCTCAAAGCAACATTTCCATTATTCAAAAGCTCCTGTATACTGAGAAAAAGCTGGCCAATCTGAAGGGTTGGAGAGTATCTTCACCACTTCAGAACAGTCTGTCGCAAAAGTAACATGACGGTGGAAAGTAGAGACACATTCCATAGCCCATAATAAAGCCTCCAATTCCGCATGTAAGGATGAAAGATTGCAATCCAGATTTCGTGTTCCGATCAGCACATCTGGAGATCCCTCCTTACAACAGAACCAGCCATTTCCGGAAAAAGAATCTGTGTCCTTCCAGGCCCCATCCACATAACACCACCACCCCTCTTTCTCCAGGATTTCCTGTGAGCCCGTCCTTACCCGTGATGGAAGCCTTTCCTCTGATATTTGAGCTTCTTCCTGAAACGCCTCGATCCGGACCCCATAATCCGGACCGACCCGTCCCACT
>OVBI01002518.1:0-19424 GCA_900406495.1 Sisymbrium altissimum | reverse complement strand
ATTGTCTATCTTAATTCTCATCACAATAACAAACGGATGCGAATACATGTATAAAATTGGGTTCTTATACAGACTCTGTTTTGGAAACAGGGCGATAGAATCGGTGCCACCATAACTCCAAATCTCGTACAAGATTTAGGGAAGAACTTTGTCGAGGATGAATGGAGGTTCATATTTGTTTTTAAAGTGGCACGTGCTCTTAGCGTTCCTAGACTATCCAATCACAAATGCGAGATCGTGTTGGTTCCAACCACGGCTATACGCTACCTCAGCCCAATCTCGGACAACATGTTCGTCAACCCCCCACGATTGCTCGATGTTTTAAAGAATAAAATTGACACTTTTGTACTCACTGGTGAGACATATAACACAAACACGTTTTTATATCTGTAATAATTTCTAATAACAATCCGTAAAGCCATCTTTTATCCTGGAATCAGATGTAATGGGATATACCTGCGCCGTTGGAAATCTTCGCAGGGAAGAACTTGTACCTGATAATGAAGAGCCTTACAAATTAGCATTCAGTCTGGTTGATGACAAGTAAGAACGCGTTTTTCTTAATTCAATTCAAAATTCGTGTCGTCTGATTAATTAGACACAAAACACGATTAATGAAAAATAGAATATCTATTTTCCAGCGATGATATGATATCCTGCGAGGCTTATGGATCTATTGCTCGAAGGTTCTATGAAGAATGGATCCATAAAGGTAAACGCGGTATGGTCTGTCTCCTACGGTTCTGGAACTTCGAAAAAGAGATAGGTAATAAATCTACCATGTTAAGCTATATAGAAACAGTGGTGAACTTGCTGATTAAATTGATTAGCACTCCATGCTGATTAAATTCACATGTGTTCAATACACCAAAACGATATGCTCGTCCGCAAGCGGCTGGTCTGATTTCTTTTTCAATCTGTGGATAAGAGAAGCGGTTGAATTCAGATCAAAGTATGTTCAAATTTTATATAATATGGTATTTGCAATTGATCAATACTGAACTTTTATAGCTCTTCATTTTGCAGGTTTATGGCCAAGACAGATAATGGATCTATTATTGATCCTTAGTAGTCTTTTTATCGATGGCGTGAGATCCCAAATTTTAGTTATTTAATTGTAATCATGGACAAACTCTACACTACTAACGCAAGCGGCTGGTCGGATTTCTTTTAAAAAAGAGAAATGAATACATATAATATCTTTGTTTTTTTTTGTTGTTTTTTTAAACCGCATTCATTAAAAATAAATAGAAAACTAAAGTTAAAAATATGGATTTTTTTTTTTGGTGTCCGAATCAAATAAACCAAGTCTCTATTTATTGGGTAGAAATGATCAATTTTGATATAGGAATAAAAAAAATGTAATATGAAATAATTGATTGTAATTACTAGGATGAGAGAAAAATCTTAGAAATCTCATTATTAATCTATTCTATGTGGATTAATTACTATATTAAATTTTCCAAATTTTTTTAATAACCGTTATATAATAATAATATGATTTTCTTCAAAATAAAACATAAGGTACTCATTTATTTTGTCATTTCATTTTTTTATTATGTTACTAAAAATTTTAGGCTTATCTTATGTCCGCAAATTTTGGTATTTGTTAAATTGCTAAATTTATATAAACAATTATGCGCAATAATACAAAATTGTAGAATTTGTGGATGATAAAATTCCAATAATGCTATAGAGAATTATTTTGTATTCTATCAATTAATCCCATCGATTTGTTAGTTAGTACCATAAGTCTTTTTAATAGTGTATGTTAAAACTGATTTTTTCAAATTTATTTATTTTTAGTATACATAACTTCAATATGTATTGTCGAATATTTCTTTTTAAAATTTATTAAGTATTTGTTGAAATTTTGGCAGGAAATAACAATATATATATTGACATGAATCAAAAATCTCATTTTAAATGTAGGATTGGGTTACTCTCTATTTAATTTTATTTTCAAAATTGATAATCCTCGATTTTACGGATGGCAACCAATCAATATAGGAATGTATTTTATTACACAAAACCATGGATACTCTTAAATAATTCAGAAGGCTAGTTTATGAACCCCATGTGCCATCATTACTGTTGTAAAAAGTTCATATACTTTTAAATCAGCTACCGGCTCAATGTGCAATCTGTCGAACTCATTTCAATCAAGTCAATGAGTAATAGTTCCCTCAACAACTGTTGTTGTAACTCAAGTAAAAGCAGTCTTACAGCAGGGTTATAGTATGCCAACACGTCACCATCATTATATGTTCGTCCGAAAAAAATATGAGAGACAAACAATTTTCTTTTCAGACCTTGCTGACTAAGTAAAAGCTGCCACACGTCGTACATGAGGAGCATGTGCGTTTGCAAAGCTTGCTGACTAAACTTGCAGTGGGTTTGCCAAATCAAATTGATCAAAAACTTTTTTAAAAAATTGCCAAATTAGCACACAGTTATTATTAATTAGACGCCGTTAATGTGATGTTAAAACAACGTCGCTTTAGGAGCAAATAAATTTTATTTATCAAATTGCTGTAACTTTCAATTCGAAGAGTTACTATAAGTAAGTTAGAAATTTATTTCCTTTCCAAATAATACACAAGGCAGACAATAAGCAGATTATACGCAAACCTTGATAAAGTAAAAGGTAGGCAATAAGCAGATTCAAATAATTGTCTTAAAGACATAACTGGAATAAAATTTATTAAAAACTAGTCTCCCATGCGTACGCTCCTCCAATCACTTAGCATGGATACAATCTTTTGCTTAGACTTAGAGGACCACTGTGTATAGAAGATTTCGGCTATATCACCGAAAGCAGCACAATCCATGATGATATCACTACAATAAATTTTTAAATGAGTAAACTACGTTAAAATAACAGAACTTTATAACACCAGAATAACTTAATTGTAATTTCGAAGGCGAAACTTAATTGACGTTTTGACAACCTCTATTGCTATGTAATTTTTAAGGTTTGGGGTGCGGCACCAAAACGATCACACCAATCAGATCTGTTTTTAAACAAAATGCATCACTTTCCAAATATTAAACTTACCAAACATACGATCCGAATATAAAAAAACAATCTATTTATTAGACTCACCTACAGGGTAATTTCTGACACACCTGTCACCGACGATCGATTCAAATTCTTGAATGCTTCGGAAGATCGTGTATTGATTCTTGTGACTGTTCGCAGCTTTTTTTAAATCTATGAATATTCACAATAACGAAAACGTTCTTATCTCACGAAAAAAAGAATATTCAGTTATCATCTTCCCTTTTTTATACCCGCAGGAGTATATAGCGGTTATATACTTAATTTGTATAAGTACTCCCTCCCTCGTTCTGTCTCTTCATTCTTTTAGCTCTACCACCCTCAGTTCTGTGACGTACGGACCAGCAGCCGTAGAGTTCTATGAGAACTACATGGCTGACCCTAGGAAGCCTTTTGTAGTGCGTCTCCAACTGTGGAGAGTGAACCGTTCCGGGGACGCCCCAGACAACATCACCCTAGTGACTGAGGGTTCCATCTCGAAGGTGTGGACGGATCCTGATTGCCCAGAGGTTGAAGAGCTTGAGGTGATGGCGTCTAAACCAAGTCCATGATTATCAGAGCATCAGATGCAGTTCCCTTTGTTATACATAATGAAAAAAACTATGAATCAGTCCTTTTGTTTATTTAACTATAAATTAAATTCTCGAATGACTTTTTCCGTTGATCATGGTCTATCTAAAACTAAGTCTAAGTTTTAATGATTACAAAATAAGTTTATATTACCAAAACAATAAAAATTTAGAAAGAAATATATATTAACAAACTAATGAAAGAAAACAAAGTAAAGTAACTAAGTCAATATTTTAATAAATATACATCAGTTCAAATTTTAATAAATATTTTAATCGTGGTTACATATATGTTTTTTTTAAAAAAAATCATTAAATAGTATTTTTACTTCAACATAAAGACCCGCCATCGTTCATACAGAGGTTAATTCTCTAGTCAAATATACCACAACTCTCGACTCCTTGTTGATTCCTTTGGGGGCACTAGAAGAGTATGAGACCATCTCCAATGGTTTCCCTCATTTTTTTTCCCTCGAAATGAGTTCACAGTCCAACCTAATCCCTTTTATATAGTAGATCATTTTGTCAACCTATTATTTATTCAGGACATAGCCTTTATTTTATAAACTTATGCCCATTTATAACTCAACATTTTTACTAAACATACATTAAATGGTTTATGTTGTGTTAAATTTATCTTTTTGAATTTGAATTTGATTATTAATTAATTATGTATTTTACTGTTAGTGTTTGTTATTTTATTGTATTTATGAAAGTATAGCCTGCAAAATTCCGAATAGCTAATAATTTTGATGTACATTAGGAAATTTATAAAGGTAGATTAGTTGTGAAATCTTTCGGTCCTTTGTTTGTCAGATTTGAAATTATTACATATTTTTGATACACTCAACTAGAAAGGACAACTAAATATAGTATGTTACTAATTTATTTAAATAAATTATCTTCTGATATAAAGTTCTGACTCAATTACTCTTTAGTGGATTCGCGAATGACCTACTGCTTGTCTGCCATCGCGTTGCAAAAGGTTTGCGGGTTATCTGGCATTGCAGTTCACATTATTGTATTTAAATAAATATATAGTATACTATAAATCGTTTCCCTCGTTACCTTTCACCCAATCATCGTCACTTTCCATCTTTCTCTTTAACTCTCTCTTTTATCTCTCTCTCTTTTCACCCAATCGTCGTCAATTTTCAAACTAATGTCTTGTTGATATGGCTTAAGAACACCATTATTGCAGGTATGTTAACTATAGTCTCTACTTTCTAATAATAGAATATAATTTAAAATGTTTTAATTATACAGGTGTCTCTTTGAGGAACATTATTGGAGGGTTTTAATCCAAAATTCTTAAAAAAATCAATCATTACCAAAATTATTATAAATTATTTATTTACTAACAAAGAGGTTCTCCATTCTTGGATTACTCAAGAAAAGTCTCTATTAACCCCCCCCCCCCCAAATAATGATGCTCTTATATCTTGGAACACACACAGAAAATTAAAATCTCTATACTTAACAAGAATTAAAAAGAATTTAACAAGTGACCTTTACTTTTTGAGATGTCTCAAAACGTGGACAAATTTTATATGATAATAGTAACTGTCTAATTTATTATATGGCAAACAGTTTTGCTGGCCGGTTAAACGATGGTTTACTTTCCGGTTTTACCATATCGACCTTGCAGTTTTTTATGGAAGATTTGTTGAAATATTTGACAAAACTAATTCTTGCCGCCCTTTGGCAGGGAAACAATGGCAATGATTTATCAGGATAATATAATAACACAGCAGTATTATATCATTTTAACATATATATATGGCGGGAAAACTTCAACAACTAATAATACGAATTCAGCAACAGATAACAGAGGACCAGACTTAAACAAAACACGAACTAAACGAAGCGAAATAAGCGGCCCACAAAGAAATGTGACGCACTCTCATGGATCCACGACCGTACCACCATCAGTTGAAAGCTCGAATCTACACAATGTTGAACGATAACAGTTCAGTACAAACAATCCATCGTTCGACATGTATGAAATCATAAATCTCTTACCGAGATTTGAAATCAGAGGCCTCTCCGATAAATGGATTCATATCAAAATCAGAACATCCTCGAAGCGACTTAAGAACTAGTTTTGTGTAGGTTTGACCTATTTTTTCAAAATAGTAATATCANTATGAAATCATAAATCTCTTACCGAGATTTGAAATCAGAGGCCTCTCCGATAAATGGATTCATATCAAAATCAGAACATCCTCGAAGCGACTTAAGAACTAGTTTTGTGTAGGTTTGACCTATTTTTTCAAAATAGTAATATCAAATTATATAATATATCAAAATATGAAATGCATAAATCTTTAAAATTATACTGAACGGTACGTCATCCATACCCACATATTCCTCAAACTTCCAGAACCTCAAAACACAAATCCAACCATGTTCCCGATTGTTCTTCCAATGATCATGGATTTTTTTTTGCAACAACTCCAAAAGCAACGCAACTGATCACATAGTCCCTACAAATAAATATGTAAAACCATGCATCAGTCGGGGTACCTGACAAATGCAATAGATAGTCCTCATATTATTAATAGTAAAACTTACTTATCATCCATAAGATCAAACCATAATACATATGACTCGTCATTCGTCGGATGATGCTTCTTTCTTTCAAGATATCCTACACTCGATATATACCCAAGAAAATCTTAACAACAAAATTAAAGGAAGTTAATAACAACAAAAAAAAATCTGAGCTCATGACTAAAATCGACCACGTTAAACAAACACAAACCGACCAAAAAAAGTAGTCGTAGTACTCACCAGATAACACAGATGTATCGATTTTGCCGTCAATAACATCTTTGAACGTCGCTGAAGAAAGAAATGTATTATTTGAAATTGGTTCGATGGGCCTAATTACAACGGCCGTACCCGTCAGCACAAGTACGCGTCTTGAACGACCGGAACAGTAAAAAACCAGAGATAAATCTCCATTCACCTTCTGCCAAAGCATTCTCATATCTTGGTACGCAATTTGGAATGTTAAGTGCACCAAACCTACCACCCTACAATATAAATTGAACAAAGTAAACCAAACCACATTGTTATTAAAATATTCAAGAAAATTATAATTTCCTCTTTTTTATCAATAAATAAACAACCAATGACACCATATCAGCAAGAGTAATTAAAGTTTACTCATACGATATAGATATAAATTTCAAGAAGTACCTGTTCATCAGCGAGAATCATCTTTATGCACGACTGGCCATCAGTTCGAATTTCTTTCCATAGCCTGAGTAATTTTACTTCAACAAAAAGACCCGCCATCGTTCACACAGAGGTTAATTCTCTAATGAAATATACCAAAACTCTCGACTCCTTGTAGATTCCTTAGGGGGCTCTAGAAGAGTATGAAACCATCTCCAATGGTTTATCTAACTATTTTTCCCTCGAAATGACATAGCCTTTATTTTCTAAAAGTATGAAATTATACCCATTTATTTTTAAACTCAACATTTTTACAAAACATACATTAAATGGTTTATGTTGTCTGCCATCCCGTTGCAAGGTTTGCGGATTATGTATCGCTTATCTGCCATTGCACTTCCAGGTTTTAAATAAATATTTTATACTAAAAATCGAAGCATGATTAGACAGGTCATAGCTGCTTTTATTATGGCTGTGTTTGGATAACACATATAGTTCAAGATCTCCGTCATCCTGAAAGCACTGTCAAGAAAACGACTTGTCTAAAAGATGGAGGTTGGCGTTTATATCATTATTATAGTTATTTTTTTGTTTCACTAGGTCAAACTTTAACTGTTAATACCATTTCATTCTGTTGAGTTAACAAAGGAATTATTATTGCAGATGGAATTCATGTGTCTGATCGGGGAAGTATTTCGAGATTCCAATTTGATCCTCTTGTTGCGGAAGCAAACGTGTTCCGGAATAAGTATGTTACTTTGAGACGTCACAGTTTATATTGTTGTTTGCATTATTGAATTTATCCATATACTGATATGCTATTATGACTTTCAGATACGAGGAACGTGCTCAGGCCTCCTCTTCTTTAGATGGCGAAGGTCCATGTACCGATCCACCGTCTAGATCATCCAAGAAAAAAAAAACATCTGCAAGTTGAAGTTATTTGTTTTCTTTTTTGGTATGATTTGAATGGCTAAACAAACAAATTTTATATTGAAATATTTATTAACAATCTATTTAGAATTTTCATTTTATCGATGTATCTTAAGATCGGAAACCATAGAACATGGAGAGATTATTGTAGTTTTTCATTTGTTTTAACGCTGGATTAGAATAGATCAGAATTAAAGGGTTCGTTACAAGGAACAAAGAGATTATTATACACTCCCCCTATTTTAACGCAAAATCAATTAAAAAACCTTGTGTGTGCCTTCTTTCGCATCATTGTATGCGCCGTCATTAGGTGGGGACTAGTACAATAGGAACGAAACTTTATATCCAAATAATCTAAAACCATCAAAAACCTGCCTTCCATCTGCCATTTTAACCGAACCCTATACTTTATACGAAATGCAAAAAAAAAAATTTGTTTACATCGTCTGCAGCCATAACAATGTCCCAATCCTCTTATACCCTGACCATTTCGAGCTAAACCGCATGATTGAAATCGAATGCTACATATTATGAAGTGTTGGAGCAAACGAAGGAATAAAATACCAATGGAATCCTTACTACCATTATAGGGGATCTACATAGAGATCTAATCATACTTTTAATAATAACAAACAAGAAAATGATTACAAAGAGAAACAATAGTCTCTAAAAGAAGACACATTTAGAACTACATGTCTAAAATCATTACATTTACTTTGTTATCATTGGTTGACTTTTCTTAATTTAAATAAATCATAAAAAATTAAAATAATAATATAATAATGACTAAATTCTATTTTGAGGTTCTGTAGATAATCATTCTCTTTTACCACACTATCCAAAATTACAAACCAAGGGAACAAGTGCTTTACATTCAAGTTTATAATCGTGCATTTTGCAATAATAACGTACTAATTAGTAACGTCCTCTGGAATACATGCATGATTAAATTCGAAATAATTGTTAACCCTACACTCCAAACCATAGACCCTAAATAAACCCTAAATCCATAGAGTTGGCCGTATAACCCTCATTAATGATATTGCAGACCCTACAATACGTAAAGCAGTTGGATAAATGAAATGTCAGGAACATTATATATTTGGTTGAATTTTAATTTTGTTTTTGAAAATAAACATCAAGGATAAATGATCCCCTCTCCGGAACATCCGATCATTGTCATCTCTTTCCATATTCGAAGATATAAAATCTTCTTTCTTGGAAGCAATGAAACTTACTACTGGCAACGGCAAAAAAACCCAGTATTTAATGACGTTGGCGATTGGACGCTTGCTGGTGCGCATGTGATAAAAGATTATGATGATATTCCCAACCGCCAAGACAAATCGACCGTCGAATCGTAATATTCATAAAGTGCATTAACTCTTAATTAAAAGCTGACACGTCAATTTACTGGAATAAGGAAAAAACTAAATCATCAAACATGAAGGAACATATTGCTATGTACACTGAGGGTGTTGATAAATAATTATCAAATGTTGAAGAGATGCAATGGAGGTGCTCAAATCTTGTTGGAAAAATTTGTGTTGATAACAGAATTTGTGTAAAAATTACAACATGTTAAAACGTAAAAAGTAGTTCTCTCAACTGTCAAGTCTCAAATTATAAATGATTAAAATTTTTATAAAATATAAAAATAAAAAATCACACGCTGAATAGATTGTAAAAGAGTACTTGTTTATGATTGGTTGATAATAATTTAAACTCAATCATTTCATATTAAATAATTTTTTCTTTTTTATTTTCATATCCAAAATCATCATTTCTTTCCTCTAAAAATAGAGACTTGGTTCATTTTATTCGGACACCAACCAAAAGTTCCATCTTTTTTAACTATAATATTATATTTAGTTTTGATAGAATTTTTATTTGGTGTTTTAAACATTTCTTACTCAAATGGAGTCAACTAAAATTATTAAAGTAATGAAAAACAGAGACTTTAAAAGAAGATGTCGAAAAAAAAAACAGAATGTAATTACGGAGAGTACTAGTACAAGAGATTAAACATGTGAGAACAAGTCTTAAGCAAATACACAAACTTAATCAAAATACAACAACAAATAAGATAAGCTAAAAGCATAAATCTCTGATTGATCAACGAGTGAGGCATTTCAGTTTTGCTCTTCGTATTTCTCTTTCTCTATCCACCCGTTTGATACGAACCAGAACGTCGTTTGCAAAACCCATGTATGCGGGAACAAGAAATGGAAAAGTCGGTTGTTGATCGTTTACATCATTAACGGTTTCCATGTCATTCACCTTATAGGATAGAGTGTCTACTGAACGCACGGTCAATTTGCAGGAGTAGTTGCCCATTGTTGGGATTCTGGGTGCAATACATCTAACCAAGAATTCGGCACCAACTCCACTGGTCTTACGATCCACAACAATAAGTTCTCCATCTTCTTTTTTGCGTTCTTTGAGAACTACCCTCTGATGGTGAGCAAAGCAAATAGGCATTTCTTTATTACATTCAAACCTCTGCAAGGCGTCAGAGTGAAAAGCACTGGCGTGATTATATAGATGACGGTATGCACCAGTGAACTCGCACCCCGTAAAAGGACAAGGGCACCGGGAGTGTTCACACTTCTCTAGATGGGTTGAAACTTCGGCGGGAGCGAAAGACCGAACACAACCAAGGCTCACATTTGGATATGGAATCTGAAGGCGTACAGGTGAATTGCAGGAGTAACATCGCACATACGATAAAACGTTCACCAGCTGACAATTATTACAATGAATCATAAACCAATGGTCGTCCGCATCTACATGTTCTGTGTGAAGGCGAACTGACCCATTGGAAGTCCGACATTTCTCATGTGAAATAACGCACACCATATGACCATTAATACACTGAATCGCACACAAAAAGAGAAGCATTAAATCGACGTTTGAAAAGAAGTTAAAATATATATAGATCTGAATTGAATATAAGCAAAATTGTATATTAATTCCAAACACTAAAACGAGGTACAAATTCACATAATAAGCTAGTGAAAGGTGATAAAGGCTACCTCCACAAAAGGGGAGGATAAGTCACGGACGGGCTCCAAGAGATGTACGATTGTGTGTACGTCCGATGTGTTAGTCGTCATCTCGTATAATAAGAGAATGAACTATTTCCAATATGTGCTTCACGAACTAACCCTAATATTTGCTTTTATACTCATTCAGCATGATTATCGGTCGATTCTAAAAGAAGTTCTTACAATTTAAATAAAAAAAAAAGAAAAAGAAAATAAGAGAGAGAGTATCAAAGTCTCTTATCTCAGAGCTTTTGGAAGCTTTTCACATTTCATAAGAAATCCAACTTTTCACGTGTCACTTTACTATTGGTTCAAATATTATTTTGATTAACATATTATTATTTTATCTTTTCTAAAGCACTTATTCTAGTTTTTATGGGCAAATTACATAGGGAGCAGGAGTATTTAGTATTATTTTTCGTATTGTATTACTTACCATTATGGCAGATGCAGAGCAGTCAATAACTCTTAATATTGGCAGATGCAGAGCAACTAATATTGGCAGTTGAAAAGGAAGCAATAATAACTATGAAATCGAAAATATGAGATATAATACGTGGCATATTGTAAACAGTTTCTCTGAGTGGCTACTGACACGTCGCATCAGACTTGACTCGATGAAGTGGAAAAATAATTATTCTATTTCCCTTCTCTGTATTCATGTCAACCAATTAAACTCGTTGCTTGTGGTAAACAACTTGTTGTTATTTTTTACGATGGTTCGATTGATATAAGTGTCCTTTCCCTTTCTTGACAAAACCTATTTTTTTCCTTTGTGATATTTTCTCTTACAAAACGGTCTCAAAAATCATGGTCAACTATGATTTATTGAGTGAAATCGACCCTCACAAAATCGGTTGGAAGGTTCGGGTGAAGGTCCTGAAGATTTGGTCTTTAAATTACTTGGTCGGCTATTCTATGGAAATGATCATCTGTGACGAGAATGTACGAATTGAAGTTCGTCTTATGCATGTTGTTGTTTTGTTTTGTTCATAGATATTTGAGAACCAAGTCTTTTGCTTTTTAAAAAACCTCAGGGGACTCGCTTTCAAGCAACCGTCTTTCCAAAAGATGTTCATCGATTTGAAGGACGCATACGTGAAGGAGATTGGAAGATATTCAAGAAGTTTCGTGTCACTGAAGAGTTTGCCTTTGGTCCGAAATGTTGCCCGTATGGTCTGAAGATTGAGTTCTTCCTATTTACGAAAGTATTGTCAAGTAATGTGGTTTCGGACAGTCTTTTCCTTCAGCCTACGCGATTATTTGATATCGTTGACCGAGCATACGCCTTAGACTATCTCATAGGTTGGTTTTCGTCTGAGTTATTTTGTTTCATTTAGTATTTTTGTTTTCATATTGTGCTAAATCAGTCGTGAATATAACATGCATTTCGTAGATGTTATTGGTGTTATACATACTGTGGGACCTTTCCGTCGAACCCCAATGAGAAATGGTACTGGTGTGTACTACAGTATGCGGTTTGAATTGATCAACTCTGAGTAGGTTCTGTTTTCTTGTGCTTTTTGAATCTGTAATGGATGTTCCATCTAGCTGGTAACTGATATGCATGTTTTATTTTTTTTAAGGGACGTTATCCTACCTTGCGTTGCTCGTGGATCTACGGCTACCGAGTAATATTGGCAGATCATAAGAAGTGAGATGGAGCACATTGTTTGTGTTCTGCGCTTTTGGCTTGCGTCCAAAAGACATGGTAACTTTTTTCATTTTTTATATGTTAGAGACATTTCTGTTGGTATTGTTAGTTAATCGATCATGTGTTTTTTGAGTAGGGAATGATGAAAACTCCATTGTGCTCTCTTTCGGGCCTTTCGGAGTATATGCTGAACCATGATGATCCAGTCGCGGAAGAAGTGTTGAGCAAGTAAGCCATTGTGATGTTTCATGTATTGTGATTGTCGAATTAGATGCAAAAAGAATGATTCGTTTATTTGTGCTGGTCTCCCTTCAGGTACCTGTCTAAGTGAGATGGATGATGGTTCTGCTGAATGGAAGTCATGATGTGATGGTGGTATTGAAACTTTTTTTATTGACTTTTTGTACGGTTAAGAACTTTTTCTGTTAGTTCGGGTTGTTCTGCATCATGGAAACTCTGATATGTTCTGTTGTTGGATATTATTGAGTGATGCGTTTAGGTTTTGATACTTATTGCAGTTTGAATGATGAGTTTTTCAGTGCTAATGGTTTGTGATCCGACGGACTGCTTTTTACCTGTTCATCCAGTTCTTTATCTGACCAATATAACTCGGTAGCAATCCTATTAGAGAGTCTTATTACATCTCGATCGATGTTCTTTTAGATCAATGTTCTCAATCCTATTATCGACTCTTATTACTTGTTACTAAAAAAATACTTTAGTTGATGGATTGAGTGTACTACTGTTTGTTGTTATTCTACCCTCTGCTTAGCAATTACGTGTACCAATTGATGCAGATCATAAGAGCCAAATATGTTCCTACTATGCTGATGTTGTGATCAATTAAGATGAGCTGCTTGTACCAAAAGGACTTATTGTCTGTTTAATGGTAATGTCTGATACGATGAACCTTAGCATATAGAGATTGATACAGTGAATTTGATCTGCTTTTTTCGCTGATTCAGACGCATGGAACGGCTATACTATGTCACTTGTCCGTCGAATGGTAATTTATTTAGTTTTTGGTTATTGGGTATATATAATTTGGATTTTATCACTTATTTTTTTAAACTGATAATATAATATATTAATCCAAAATTATTAGTTTTATAAAAACAAATTGATCATACCAAATATTATCGAAAAAGTACAAAAACAAATCATATCATATTTTTAGGTATAGTTATCTTGGTTTTTATGTCTAACTATTTTAGTAATTAATTAAAACGATTTCACTTATGATTTTAATAATAATCAAATTAAAATTAAGATTTTCAATAAGGAAAGGTAAGTGAATATATTTCATTGTCATATTCAAATGAGTTTGTGAACAGCGTTCCCTCAATTTTGGCGTAATTCTGCTCATAAACTCATTTCTTCCCTCATTTTAGGGCATCTCCAATGGTACACTAAATGAGCGAAAACACTAAAAGTGAGGGAAATCTCTCTCCAATTGTACACTAAAATGAGGGGAAAAACTGAGTTTATTAACAGTATTACGCGAAATTTGAGGGCACACTGTTCACAAACTCATTTTGGTGTTACACTTTTTTATCTACAAAACAATCCTTTAACTTTGAAAAATATTATTATATACCTAAATAAAATAACTTAATATTTATATAGAAGCTTGTATTTCCAAATATAATTATAAATAAAAAATTAATTAAATATAAAACTTAATATGATATAAATATATATATATATAATAGAAATATAATAAAATAAATATAATAACATCAAAATATATAAGTAATACCAAAATAAAATTTGAAAATATCAACTTAACATAATATAAAATATAATAAAAACAGTGATTTTTTTTGTTTAATGTAATATTATTAATATTATAAATGTTTAATTGTAAGAAAGTTATATGTTTAGTAGAAACTTTGAAGTTTTAAAATAAATAAATATAATTTTAAATTTTCTAAAATAAAGGGTGTTATCACAAATAAATAAAGAGTTGACAAAAGGGATATACTTGGAATATTCTATTTTGAGGGAAACGATTATTAGTGTACTATTAGAGAGAGAGAGAGGTTTCCCTCATTTTTTAGTGTTTTCCCTCATTTTTATGTACCATTGGAGATGCTCTTACTACCATTGGAACAAAGAAAATTAAACTATCTTAATAAATGTTCTTAGTTTTTAATTTATAATTAAATAATAATTAAGAATCTTATAAGTAAATAACAATTAAGAAAATTGTCTTATAGCTTACATATTTTGTCTTAAATAAAATGAGGCAATACTACTCTAAAAACAATGGTACTCTATTTGTTAAATGTTGAGGTTCTGTTAAGAAGTTCTACTATTTTTTAAAAAATCTTTATCATGCGTATATATAGGCAATTCGGTGTACTGTACTTTATTAATTAGCAAATTCAACCATCATCCTTATGTTAGGATCTTTGTCTGGACAAATAGAAAGATGATGTACATAATTGTTTTAAATCTCAGCACTTGAACTCATTCAACTCCGTGTTACAACTCACCTACGCAGATCTATGTAAGCATCTTCGATCATATCAAAATCAACAGCCGTATCGCCAATCCTGTAATTTTTTCACAACGGTCCTAGTTTAAAAAATGCTAATCAAATTCAAATTACTGTACTAAAAAACTGTAAACTAATCGAAATACATGTTCTTTGCGCGCTCGACTTCTGCTATAGGAAAATTGAAAACAGTCTTTGAGAGCTCGGATCCAGATGCGCTCAGCCAAATACAGCCTGAAAAAAATGATTAAACCACATGAATTAATAAATATTTTCTGAGTGACTAATCAATTTAAAATCATATATCAAGATACTATACCCTCGGAAACCATGACTCTCCAAAACCGCAGAACACATATACATTTATCTTCTGTCGACTGTTTCTACCACATATCCTCAAACTCGACAGCGTATCTACCAAATGCAATGCACCTCATATCCTGTCCACTAATCGACGCAAATCGAATATACAACAATGTGCAACGCAGGATTTAAGAAAACCATCAAACAGGACTATATAATATTTGTTACCAGGAAAACGAAGGGGAGGCGAATCATAAAAAAGAAAAACGGTTAGCGCTGAATTTAGAATACTAATCTAAATTACTAACCTCAAATCTCTTAGGGTAAATTCTAGCGTATACTTCGAATCCAGATCACGGTACTCAGAAAGTGTTTCATCCTCAAAAAGATTACCAACTCTAACGACAACACCAAGCACATCAACTACAAAAATAGAGAAACAGTTAGATTGTCAGCTATAACAACAACACCATTTATACAAAAGACACAGATACTGTTCACCAGTGGCATCTATAAAATCCCTTCAAAAGTGGAGAAAGAGTAGATACCCAATCCTGTTTTTTTTTTGTACGCTCAATAAAAGTTTCCCGGTTGAAATAGATACAGAGATTCTGAGGAGTCAGCTTGATCGCTCTATGTTCCTTCATGACCTTAAAACCACCGATATAAAACCACCGTCCTTCGATAATCTCTTCAAAAGTTTCCCACAGTGAATCTGGTATAGTTCCTACTATCCTTGACCCCTATAAAAAATAAACAATATAATTCAAAAATCTCTTAACCGACTGAAACTGAGTTCATTTTGTGGTGGGAAGAATAAACTACATGTTCATCAGAAAACACGATCGAAAACTGCTCACCGCCATTTGCCAATGGTTCGATAAAAACTCTGACAACGAGAACACATATACGCCAGCCTCTCTGATGGAGTTTAATTTCGGATATCATAGTGCACGGAGACATGTTATAATCGCCGTCTAGGAATTCTGAATAAAAGATAAATCAACAAGTATGCGATAGCATGCTGATATTGGGTGTTCAGAGGTACTTATAAAATACTAGATGTTCACGCCAAAATGTCTCTAAAAATACTTTAATAAAGTAGCTTTTCAGATTCTTTCATGCATAACAATATTATTTGGTTGTTTAATATATGCTGACGTATATGGCTATATGCTAATGGTTCTTTAATACACATTTTATCGAAACTTTCAGTGGTACAATAATTATTACTTTGTTGGATAAACAAAACATATAAGTTAGTTCAGTGAGATGAAAGAGGAATGAAATTTAGTTAAAGTGGAAACAATTGTTATAAAAGCCTCAATTATGAGGTTTATGTAATATCAACAACTTATTTTCCCAGATTTCATTTTTATTGAAAAAAATAAACGTGAAAACAAAAATTAGTATTGTTGTGAGCTATTTTTATACATTAAAGAAAGAGAGGTGGGCTCTCTGGATCCTAATTATTATATCTAGATGCACAATATGAAATAGCTGAGACACTGTTTGCTTGCGTCATTATTGCATGTGGATGTGGGGAATGCTCATCTTTATCAGCTTTTTATGAAAAAAATATTAAAAAACATATTTGCAATCTATTCAGTATATCTTTACCTATTTCACCAAAATACTTGGGTTTAACTTTTTTTTTAAAATACTTGGGTTTAAAATACACTTTATGAAAGATTGAGTTAATAATAACTTTAATACAAAAATTTTAATGTATAAGGGGTGGATTTCACCAAATATAGTGTAGGTTTGAAAATCCATGTTACGAAAGTTCGGGTATGAAGATGCGCGTGAGTCAACGTTCGGATTGGTTTTCCCATTTTCACGTTATCTAGCACAAAAAATTCAACAATATCGCAGATGTATCGAAAATGGCAACCAAATGGCAGGTGCGTCTGCCTTGAAAAGACCTGCATATATATGGGCTGAACTAAAACAAAATGGGCCGAAAAAGAAATACAAAACAAGCACAAAAATGTTGCTTTACGATTCGAACACAACACCTCTAATACGTATGTACATGTTTGTAACCAACTCAGAACTTGCTGGTGGCCGGCACCGGGAAGGTTAACAGTAAGCGATGTATGGCCCCAACAACATGTAAACCTCCACCTTTTATCCATGATTAAAATTTATTTTATAAATTTTTTGATTGTTAGAACTTCTTCTTCACCTCTGCGAGACATCTTCCACATTCTTGGTTTCCTTTTTGTTTCTCCATAACATTCCCTTATTTTTATACTTCTTTACCAAAAATCTGTATTCAGATTCTTCAAATTCAGGCCATTTCGTCCACCATTAAGGTAAAGCGTTTTCTGTATTCAGCTTCCATTGCAAACGTCGTAACACCCTAAGATTCGATATCACAATTAGTTGGTTATTCAGGTTCGACAGTTATGGAAACAGCTAGTAATTTTCCACCCAGATTGTTCTCTGATGATCAGGAGCCATCCCCAGACAGAAGCATAAACTACAGCTCAAATTTCAAACATCTGAAACTTGTCAGTGATACAGTTGACCGCGATGTATGGGAAAATGTTAGAAATTCTAAACTTTGGAATTATATGTAAGTTTGCGGAACTGGGTTTTGATATGAGTACAAGACTTTTTCATTTCATTCTTTGCAAAAAACTTCTTTGTAAGATACCAAATGAGCTGTGGTATTTGATAGCGGGACAGCCTGCTCGTTTTTCCCTGTTCGAGTTTAAAGATACAATAGGGTTGAATTGTGATCATATCCCTGATTCGCCGGTATTAGTTGACGAGGAAGAAGATCGTCATTTTTGGAATTTATTCGAACTCCCGCGTCCCCGGACCACCCCGAGCATTGAGGACATTGTCCGGGTGTGTGATAAAGGTTGCTGCTCGTGGTCTAAGGACGATAAGATTATACCTAGTTATTTAGCAATCTTAAACAATGGTTTGCTTAGTCTTGACCGACGTCAGCGTATTCAGCCTGAGCGAGCTAAGATTACTATGGATTTGGAATATTTCGAAAGTTATCCATGGGGGAGGCTTGCTTGCGAAGACCTTGTTAAGCAGGTGAAGCTTGCAAGTACAAAGATATACCAAAAATCTTATACATGCAACGGGCTCTTGCAAGTCCTATTGATATGGGCATATCTTCATATTCCCACACTGGGAGCATTTATTGGAAGTCCCATCACATCCACAGGTCCTAAGCTGCTGATGTTCAGAGGCGGAAACGGCAAGCTCGGATTGGACAGTTTTTTCACGAAAAAGAAGGTATGTGTGATTTGTCAGTAATGGCTACTTTTGCTGAAATAACCCGTTTTAATAAACTTTCATGTGTTATGCAGCTCAACATGATCCCTATGTGTGATCGAAGCAAAGCGGAGATTGGTCCTTTTTGGGAAAATGATGAGGAAGATGATGCTATAACGTATTTGCAAAATTACATTCTAAACGGTAAACCCGTCAAAGATATTACTTGGAATGTGCTACCAGTGTGCCTGATGAGAAGAAGCAGAAGCGAGATAATGAGAAGAAGGTGAGAGAAGAAGCCAAGCGTAAAGCTGACCCACTGGCCAACGAGGATAGGCCTCCTCCAGAGAAACCAACAAAATCTATGAAAACGAGTGTTAGAGAGTATGAAGACACCCAAGGTCCGGAATATGAAGAAGGAATTGACTTGGATGCAGAACGAAGTTGCAGAATTTCGGTTCAACTTCTACCAGATCAAGTGAGGTCTTTGGACCAGCTGACTGCAAAATGTAAAGAATGTGGTAGTCTGGTAGAGACGGTGAATAAGGTCCTGGGCCGAGTCGATTCACTAGAAAAGCAGATGCGGATCCACCGACCTAATCCTGTGGTATGTTATTTTCACAATACGCTTGTACTCTCAAACCATGATATGCTGCTTACTTATCGCATATTAGATTTTTTGTTATTTATATGACATCTTTTGCTGATTATATTTTGTTTTTTGCTCAGAGACTGCAGACGTCTGTTCACAATGGCCATGCACCGTAGTCGATCATATCCAAATAGTCGATCCGGCAGTTTGGGGTGAAACGCTGTCTCATACATCACTGACAGAAGAGACAGGAGTAGCAGGACTACAGAAATCAGAAGTTCACGTATCCCGAGTGAAGTCACCCCACATCATCGAGGACAGAGGAGTACACCCACAGAAAAT
>OVBI01002517.1:0-19455 GCA_900406495.1 Sisymbrium altissimum | reverse complement strand
ATGGTTGAACCCGGTTCGACCACCGGGTCGGTCCGGTTTTAAAAACATTGCATCACCCCCGCAAAAGGGAATGTGCTCCCATCCAAAACCGCAGCCAACCACCATCGGAATAAACCACCACCACCCGAGAAGCGTCCGCAAAGATCGGTTTATATAACGTATCATAACACCATGTTTCAGACGCAAACTCTTAAACCATTTCCAACTCTACTACAAAAATGTAGTGAACTTGTTCCATCCTATTTATTTTCAATTATAAAAAGAGTAAAAATGAAATTATTCTAAATATATAATAAAAAAGGATATTTTTTTTATTCATTACTCTATCTTAAAATAAAAATATAGTAAAATTAAAATAAAATTCAACTCAATTTTAAAATCATTCCAAATTAGAGTTAGAGTACAGTTCTTTTTGGGACGAATGTTAAAATTTGTACCGTTTTCTCAGAAGTACAATGTTGATATTAATCAACTTATTACAACAAACAACAAATAGACAGACAGAAAGAAGGAGACAAAAGGGGAAGAGCTACCAAAGTCCCAAGCGTAGAGAGAGATAAACCTCTAGAAGCGAAGGAGAAGAGTCATTTGCTGCAGGGAAGGATAGCAAACGGTCACGCATACAGTTTTACATAATTACACTAGAAATGCCCTTATGCAATTCAAATCCAATCCACTGCATTTTTTATTTTACTTTAAAAAACACTTGACAATCAAAATGTATTTTATATTAATCAATAATAGTATTCTCTTATATATTATGATCATTTAAAAAACATAACCTTACATTTATGTGTTATTAACATATATATCATCATGATATATCATCACCACAAACTTTTTATACATTCGATTAAAGAACCTTGTGAACTAAATAAATATCATTAACACAAAAGAGTAAGAAATTATTTTAATAAAAAAGAAAAGGTGATAAAGAAATAGTTTAACTTTGCTTTCGTATAAAATTTTAAATGCATTATGGAATAAGTAATCTAAGTTACAAGTTACTTATATATATATATATATATATTTATATAATTAAAAAATTTATAATGGTTTATTTAATACTATAGATTGTTCATTCATCAAAAATAGATTATGAATGCAACATTAGTAAATAAACATAAATGAGAACATTAACTGTTGATTTAAAATAAAAAAGAATTAAATGTCAAAATGAAGTGACACATCGACATCAACTCAAAATTTGTATTAAAAAAAATCTTAATTAAGATAGTATTACTTCATAATAACAGATTTTTCTAATGCTGGAGATGTTATTTATAATGACTAGGATTGCCCCTAGGATCACTCGAGTTATAGACCGAATAGGAGTGGGGTTGGCTCTCTACGGTTTCCTCATCATAGAGTATCCGATCAAGAAGACTTTGATCTTTGACATCATCCTAACCGGTGCTTATCTCATTGTTTGTTTCTTGTATATGTTGCACAATGCGAGAAGGGCCGAATTAGTTATCGAGAAGGTTTTTTTCATTTAGTTAATTATTGCTTAATTAGTTGATGTTGCTCTTTAATTTCTCTTAATGTATCATTTTTATTTTACTATCATATTTTATTATTGTACGTTATTAAATGTTGAAAAAGATTGCAAAAAGACTTTGTTTCTATAAACGTGTTATTTTAAATCTGAATTAAATTATAAAAATTAATCACCTTATTAAGTAGATATTTTCAATATATTGCATATGCTTAAACCTAATTAAACTCTTTTTTTAATTGATAAAAAGCAACCCATGAACAATAAGATATGAATGGATTTTCAAAAAGGAAATCCCCCATGAGATAGAAAGAGAGATTCAAGAAAGAGAGAAGATATGGATTGGTCATAAAAAAATAAGAGTCAATAAGTGAATTATGATCTGGATTTAATGATGAAATGACATTCTAAGAAACATGGGATCTAATCATTTTTATATAGTGTAAATCGTAAAGAAAATTTTTATTTAAATAATTTAAAACTTATTTGGATATTTTATTAATTCCAGATTTGGTTGATAATATTTTTTGGATCGGATTTGATTCGAATATTCGGATCTAAAATTTATCTAATTTTAAAATCATCATAAAATCTCTTCTAAATTTATATGATTAGATTATAATATTTTAATTAAAAAAATTCACCAAATCTTCCTAAAAATACAATAAAATCTCCAAAAATCAAGTAGGATATTAAACACTCCCCTTAGTTTTCTTCTAAAATAAGATATTTTTCTAAATTAAAGCGTCGATTACTTTTCTGAAAAATTAGTATCTTTTTCCGCTAAGAAAGTGTATCTTTTTGGCCGTTAGGTTAAGAAAACAAACCGGGTTTCGAACCAACTGTCGCATAATTTACAGACGTGTCACAATACAAAACTCGGTCGGTTTGGGCTCATCTTAATTATAGTATAAATTAGAAAGTGGGGTCACTCTTCTTTGGATTTTCGACTTTCGAGGCTCAACATTTCAATCCTCATCGATCATCACTCAATCAATCATCTTCTTCTTCTTCTATACCTCTGCTTCCAACTAAAATCGAAGCTCACTCAAATCAAATGGAGATCAAGCCTGGTTCATCCGCTTTCGTCACCGGCGGCGCTTCAGGGATCGGTTAGATTTCATTTTCCGATTTCTTTTGTGTGGTGAATCTGTTTCTTTTCGTGATTCTTGAAATCTTCTAGGTTATTTATTTTTATGTCTATTGAGAATAATTAAAACAAAAGTAAAATGGTTTAGATTTTGGTGACGCTGTGATTGTTCTTCCTTTAGATTTACGTATGGACTCCTTTGTTGGTGACGTGTGTGTGTGTGTGTGTTTACGTTTTTAATTCCACCAATTTAATGTAATAATTTTATCTTTCGAAATTGCATCAAAGTTTCTTTACTCTCTGGATATGATCAAAACAGTATGAAACATGTGTTGGTGTAGATACTTTTTACCATGTTGTAAGAAAGATACAGAGCATATAAGTTTTGTTCTGTTTCTTGGAAATTTGGTAAATTTGTTATTTATGTCATTTTTGCATTCAAAAAGTAACGGAATTTATAATGCAGTGATTGAATTGTGTAAATTTGTGTAGGTCGAGCTCTCTGCTTGGCTCTTGCAGAGAAAGGAGTTTTTGTCACTGTGGTTGATTTTTCCGAGGAGAAAGGGAAAGAGACTACTTCGCTTGTTCAAAAGGCGAATTCCAAATTCCATCCCGGTTTAGAATCTCCGTCTGCTATCTTTGTTAAATGTGATGTGACCAAGAGAGGTAAGTGTGTTGTTTGTTAGCTAGAAGTATACATTTTATGTTTTAGTGATTTGTATTAATTCTCTAGATTATGTATGAGAGCAGGTGATCTCGTTGCTGCTTTTGAGAAGCACTTAGCTACATTTGGAACACTTGACATCTGCATTAACAATGCTGGGATTAGCAATTCTGCAAGATTTGATAGAGATGATACTGATGGATCTAAATCATGGAGACACACCATTAATGTCGATCTGGTTGCTGTAGTTGAATGCACACAACTTGCAGTAAGTCTTCACTTCTTTTTTTCTCTGGAAGACTCTTTTGATTTTCTTTGCCTTGTTAATCCTATAGTGTCGCTTTTATACGAAACTTCTGATGCTTATGATTTCATCACTTTTTTGTGTGTAGATCAAAGCTATGAAAGCCAAAAAAAAGCCTGGAGTTATCATTAACATGGGCTCAGCTGCGGGTCTTTATCCAATGGCCGCTGATCCTATCTACTCTGCTTCCAAAGGTTTTGTTTTTTTACTTGTCAGGTATTGGTTCATTGTATAATACGATATATAACTTTATCTGTTTATTCCACTATATTACTATTCTACAGGCGGTGTGGTCTTATTCACTAGATCATTAGCATATTTAAGGCGTCAAGGGATCCGCATCAATGTGCTTTGCCCTGAAGTAAGAAGAATATCTGAATGTCACTAGATCATTAATTATGCTTGGCTGTTTATATGGTTCGATACGCATGATAAATAATCATGGTCAGTGATATGAAAGTTAGGGCGTCACGGGTGGGCCAGATGGGTTTAGATTTTTCTTTTTTCTCTCATCAAATAGCTGAGTGTTCTTCCAATAATCAAAAGTCTCTGTCGTCCATATGTCTGTTACAACCAAAATAGCTGAGTGTTGCCTAAAGTGTTGGTTCTGCATTTCTGTTGTGTAGTTTATCAAGACGGAGTTAGGTGAAGCTATTGGTGATTCCTTCCTTCAGTCAATAGGCGGTTTCATGTCTATGGACATGTTGATTAAAGGTGTGTGCATATCTGATTATACTTAAGACTTAGATATCGTAGGGATCGGTATGGTTAATTGGTTAAGCAAAATGTGGAGAAGTGCAGAAAGAATTGAAACACAAGAATGCTGTTTTATGGATTGTTATATATTCTCAGCTTTACCGTCTATTGATAGGCTTTGGTTCATATGAACGACCATTCATTGCAAGTTTTTCTCGATATAGGGATGGTATAATTCTGTCTGAGGTCAATCTAATACGGAAATTCACAAATGTGGCATGTTTTTATCTGTAGGTGCTTTTGAGCTTATAACCGATGAGAGTAAAGCCGGTGCATGTCTGTGGCTTACCAAGCGCAGAGGTTTGGAGTATTGGCCGACTCCAATGGAACAGGCAAAGTACTTGGTGGGTTCAAGTTCCAGGAAAAAAACTTCCTTTAAAGTAACTTCAAATATCAAACTTCCTCAAAGCTTCGAGAAGATGTAAGATAATATATGACTACGTCAGACCAGAACATAGGCGGATGAATGTTGTATTTCTATCTACTCTTAGACTACACATACTGATGTCGTACTCTCTTCTTCAGAATTGTACATGCCTTGTCTCATAATTTCCGCAATGCTACCCGCAAAGTCCAGGCACCACTACAGTTACCCATTGGACCACACCAAGTTCTTCTGAAAATCATCTATGCTGGTGTTAACGCAAGTGATGTAAGATCTTTATACACTACTTCCTATCCAGAATTTTGTATCTTATAGCTTATTTGCAGTACCCATAACACGAGAGTATATCAGTCTATCAGAAAACCTATCTATCTGATGACCGTCCTCTTAACTGTTCTTCTCAGTTAATTGGCAACTCACATCTTTTCCATCAACTGTGAAATAAAAAAAACCAAAATAATCGGTCCCTGTTGTAAACCATGAGCAGGTAAACTTCAGCTCAGGGCGTTACTTTAGCGGTGGCTCGCCGAAGCTTCCTTTTGATGCTGGATTTGAGGTAATTTTTTTTTTTTTGGTTAGGTTCAAGTTCTCCAGCCTTTAATTTACATCAAACTCTAAATTGTTTCACTTTGTCAGGGAGTTGGACTAATTGCAGCAGTGGGAGAATCTGTTAAGAATTTGGAGGTTGGGACTCCAGCTGCTGTTATGACATTTGGAGCATATGCTGAATACATGATAGTATGAGATCTCCTAAACCATTTGAGCGCTACATTTTGAGATTTTTCGAGGCTTCAATGGTAATGTGATCATGTCTTTTGTTGATTAAGGTTTCTTCTAAGCACGTGCTTCCTGTTCCAAGGCCAGATCCAGAAGTTGTTGCCATGCTTACCTCAGGATTAACTGCTTTAACTGCCCTTGAAAAGGTCGTGATTGATCTACTGACGAGCTTTGTTAACTATCTACTTGTTATATATTTGTTATCTTGTACCATTCAAAACATATGGGGATGTGCAGTCTGAAAATTTCATTGTCTATTGGGATTCACAGGCAGGACAAATGAGTTCAGGTGAAACAGTACTTGTGACTGCTGCTGCAGGAGGGACTGGACAATTCGCAGTCCAGGTATTTAAAAATCTAAAGTTGAATCTCTGATGGTTTATGTTCTGTAGACTGTAGTTGTTCAAAGTATTAGCCAATAACTATATCATATGTTGTTTTAATTATTCACCTCAACATAGATAATTTCTCTTTCTTCTTTGGATATATTTATGGAGCTGAAATATAGATTTTGTGAGATTCTCTTTGCAGCTTGCAAAATTAGCAGGAAATAAAGTGATTGCTACTTGCGGGGGATCAGAGAAGGCCAAGCTATTAAAAGAGCTTGGGGTCGATCGAGTCATTGATTATAAAGCCGAGGATATCAAGACGGTACAAACTCTAGTTTTGTGTTTACTAGTACTATATGTGTCTAATAGACGACTAATAGTCATAATATTCACAGGTCCTGAAAAAGGAGTTTCCAAAGGGTGTGGATATCATATATGAATCTGTAGGTGGTCGAATGTTTGATCTGTGCTTGAATGCTCTTGCTGTTTACGGACGACTCATCGTGATCGGAATGATCTCTCAGGTTCCCTATCATTATTACTTCAGTTCTTGTGTTTTATTTAAGATTTTGAAACCCAAAATAGTTTATATAATTTGATATCTCTTCTCAGTATCAAGGGGAGAAGGGATGGCAGCCCGCAAACTATCCAGGGCTCTGCGAGAAAATTCTTGCAAAAAGCCAAACCGTGGTATGTTGGAATGATCTAAGAGTATTTGTGACAATGTTGTTTCGAATCAAACTGCTAAATCTAGGATGTTGATTTAAGAAACTCATATCGGTTGGTTGTTCCTTGATTGATTTCGTTCCAACTGAATATTGTTTCAGGCCGGTTTCTTTCTGGTGCAATATGCTCAACTATGGAAAGAAAATCTTGACAAGTTATTCCATCTTTACTCTCTCGGAAAGCTTAAGGTGAAATAAGCTTAAGCGTGTTACCTTAAACCACACGTTTCTTTAGTTTACATTTAGTTTCTCATTCACCAAATTTAACAATTTGCCTTTTTGTTCTCACTTTGGTAGGTTGGGATTGATCAGAAAAAGTTTATAGGTCTAAACGCTGTTTCAGACGCTGTCGAGTATCTGCATTCGGGTAAAAGCACCGGAAAGGTAAAATAATAAAATCCTCTTTTTACCAACAGAAAACTCACCACACTTCTTTTCTTTTTTCCGAAGAAGTACAAATTTTTAAGCCATATGATTCAAAAAGCCATATCCAGAGATCGATTCATAAAAAGCAAGTTGGATTTTACTTACATTTTCAGTTATGCAGTTAATTATTCCAAAATTTGCGCAGGTTGTCGTTTGCATCGATCCTACATTTGAGCAGACGACGTCGAGGCTGTGAACAATAACATGGACAGTCGCAATCCAGTTTGAGATTCAGGAAAAGAATCCGTAGGATTGGTGTTTTTAGTCACTAAAAAAGTTTGTTTAGCTTTACATTTAATTATTGTCTCCCGTTAATAAGCTTTTTACGGTTTTCTTTGGACAATCGTGAACAAGTCTCATCACATTAAAATCATCATATTTTCCTTTCTACGTCCGTAATCGTAACCGTCTCTAACGTAATACTGTACTACATAATAATCTTCATAAATCTCCTAGTTTCCTATACATTATTTGAGAATTATTTTTAAAACATTTTGCTAATATGTCATCATCACATTAATTTTCATCCAAAAAAAGATGACATGACATGGTTTTTGAAAAATGTATGAAGATATATATTTTGACAAGATTTTTAAATTATGCTAATAACTTAAATGTATCACTATTGAAATAGATCATATACATCACTTAAATCAATTTAAAATAATGTAATTACAAATGTAACAATTTTTACATCAATTTAGGAAAGAAATAAGAACTGTATATATATTTATACTTTTTGTCAAAATTAATTATAGATATATCTTAACAAATATAAAATCAAGACAATACTGATTAACATCCTTTGCTTAGGGGACTATTTTCTATCATGGATAAATGTTTGTCAACAAAATTATAATAACATTCATTAATTGATGTAAAGAAACAATTAACAGATTTTTCAAATTGTTAAGTTTATTATTGTTTAACATGATAAGGAATCAATAGTCAAATAAATTAATTTTTTTCATCAATTTGAAGTATTTTAACTAAAATAAATAGAAAACAAAAAATATTAATTGAAAATTAAAATAAATAAATATAATCATTAAATGTAAATATAATATATAAATTATCTTTTTCAGAAATATAAAATTAATTTTTATTTAAATTAATCTAATCTTAAATAAAATACAATTAAAATTTGTTAAATCAAATAGAAAAAAAACAAATGATAATAAGAATTTTTTCAAAAGAAAAAGTGACGAAGTTAAAATCTAAAATACCAAAATATAAATAAAATTTTTACTTTCAAACAACTATTACACAGGAAATCTCCTAGTATACTATACAATGACTGTATCATAAACATGATTTAACATATCTAATTAATATCGTTATCCATATACCCGAACAAATATAGTTAAACTTTGAAACCCTAGACCGATTGCCGCTAGGAAATACAAACGAAGATGAAGACAAAACTCTTTATTTGCAGCAAGAAGATTCTGAAATCAGCTGTCTTCTCAACGAATATCCGGCTAGTACTATGTTTTTGTTGTCGACTCCAATTTCATTACTTTACAAGAAAATAGTGACACTACGCCTAGAAAGGTAACTCTTTTCTTCTCTCTCTCACAGAACAACAATTAAACCGATTAGATAAAGTAAAAGAAAAAACCCCAAAATAAATAAATATAGAGAGGGAGTGTCCATGTAGCAGGTCTTGTTAATCCTTAATCTTGCGGCTCAGGCATCGGATCATTTCCCAATTTGCTTCTTTGAGTTGACTATACAACACGCACTACAGAAAATTTTGTCCAGGCACTTGAATAACAAGGTGGATGTGCAACAACGTCTACATCCATCACACACTGGTCTAGAGTTGCCACTGTTGCGTGCAATATAAACATCTTCATGTTCTAAATTGATTGTATGGTTTGGTTTCACGTAGACCTCTTTTCCCAATAAACATGGAATGTGGAGAGTGACTGTACAAGAGTTACATGTGTAGAACCACTTTGTTGCGTCTAATTTCGTTTCACAGATCTCACACCAATATTGCTGATTTATGGTCTCTTCTTCTCCGTAGCAAAGAGTAAGTAGATGTTTATCATGCTTGTAGTGAGCCACGGAAGGCAACGTAGCACATCTAAGACCCAAAAAGGAGGGTTAGCAAAAAAAAAAAGACCCAAAAAGGAGTTGCACTTAATATATTCTAAGTACATGCCAGAGCAGTAACAATCACTACAACGCATGCATTTACCTCTGGTCAAACTGAAGAAGAGAAGGTGATCACGTGAATGGCAGTCATGGAGTGAAGGATCAGAAACCGAAGCACACCTTGCATCTAGTTGAAAGTCACAATTTTTTTCGCTGCATTTGAACATGAAACCACAACAATGTCGATTACAACCCTTGCACCTGAAGTAACCGCTGCTAGGATATTGAGGAGAGAATGGGTGGAAAAGGGTGAGTGGGTGTTTGTGTAGAGGATGATAGTTTCTGCAAGGAAGGGATGCACATGTTTCATGGAGAACAAACTCGCATTGGTCACAGCTATAGAAGCGTTCGGAAACTGCAATTGGAAGGATGCAAGCTTGGCAAAACTTATTTTCATGGTTGTCATTCTCATGTATCTTTAAATAGTGATGATCATGACTGAAATGCTGTATCGTCTCTTCATCAATCCTCACAAATGGCTCAATAACATCTTCTTCTTCTTCTGGCACTCCTTCAAGATCTTTCCCATCCCACACTACTTTCTTTGTTGCACACTTGGAATGGACAGCGTAGTGGCATCCCTTATTACAAGAGTACTGACCATAATTGACGTCGACGGTTTTGTGACAAACTCCACAAGAGAAATCACCAGAAGGAACAAGGGAGGAAGTGTAAGAGAGACGGTGCGGGTGACGGGTGAGCTTAATGACACGAGGTAAGTAGAGACACATACTATGAACCATATAGTTACAAAGTAGACAAGAGTAAACAGAATGCAAGATAGCGGCAAGAAAGGAGCCACAAGCATCAGAGGGTAAAGGGACTTTTCTAGGAAAGAGGGTAAGAGTGTGGCCATGGAGTTTTTGGTTCTCAATAGTGAGAGGTGGTAAATCCCTTGCGCAGTAAGAGTGTAGACTGAAGTTGCATAGAGAACAATGATAGTACATTTGACTGCCACCTTTAAAATTTTTGCCACAAGATTTGCATCTTTCTTGATTTCCATCTGAAGAATTACAGTAGTCTTCATCTTCATATCTGCTGATGTCATATACTTCTGAATCGGATGATGAATAATAAATTGGAATAAGGGGCACACTAGAGTTATCAAAGTGAGGATCTAAGGAGGTGATGGTGAGAGGGTGGAGGAGATGAAAAGGGTGTCTGATTTCGGGAGGATATGTGTGACAGCCTCTGTGAAACTCCAAATCACAAGTATCACAATAGTAATAGTACCTGGAATCTTCCAAGTGGTGGCCTTTGCAGGCAAAGCAGACTGAGAGAATTGCTTCCCTGATTCGGCTAAAATCTCTATTTATTATATTGTATTCTCTCTCGTAAACAATCAAGTTATCAAAGAGACGACATATGGTGTATATATAATTTTCCTGTCCTCTGTTTCGCTTAAGTTTACAACAAATTTTTTTTCCACCAACGATATTCATAATTGGTAGTGTCTATACTTGAAGGTGTTTAAACTTTGCTTATGTCTCAGACTAATATTCTCTAGCCACTTAAAGAAAATCGCTACCATCATCATGGCATAGACATGGTGATGAAGACAAGCTCTTTGGGTAATCATCAGTTGTAAATCAAATCCTTTTATTTCATTGGGTGAATTTTACAGTTGATCACCACCTCGCGATCTGTTTGTTAGACTTAAGATGTACTATGTACCAACGTGTTTCTTAAAGTTTCCCTTGTTTCACAAAACTGAAGTTGACTGTATGAGATTATGCCAGCTAAAAAAATCTATTTTATGCAGCCTGCAAAGTTAGCAGGAAATAAGGCGAGCCGATAACGAATGTGTGTTCTGTTCCCTTAACATCTTAGAGACTGTTAGGCATTTTTTTTTCTTTTTTGGCTAGGAGTGTCTCGCAGAGCCATTGCTTCTCATCCCTTAATACTATAGAAACAAATCTTGACAACAATGACAAGTTATTCCATCTGAATTTACTCTCTCTGAAAGCTTGAGGTAATAAGCTTTGAACGACACATTTCTCTTGTTTATAGTCAGGTTTATTCACCAAATTGATCCTTCACTAACTATTTCAACCACCAATTTATTCCACAAAGCAAAATCCAGTTTGAGATTCAGTAAGATTCCATGCTATTTTGAGCTTTCTTATCTTCTTCAGAAGTAAGCAAGATTTTGTTAAGTAACACTGTCCTAGAAGATAACGTTTACAATAATAAAAGGTCAATTCTAAAGGATTCCAATAACAAAATCATGTAGGATTCGAACACAGAGAATAAACTATTTTGCTCATGTAGACTCTTGTAAAGAATTCCAATGTAACGATATAATCATATAAAATTCGTAACCAAATAATTTTGTAGCACTACTTTTTGACTTGTCTTTCTCAATTGTCGTTCTAGAAAACCAATCGTCAGCCAGCGTTTAGTCAAAACCAGAGAGAGACGGATCTGTTTCACTATCTTTTGACAATATTGAGAAATCCAGAAGAGTTTTTTATTATACTAAAAAAGTATAAACAAACCAAAGATTTGGTTGCTTTGTAGATACACTTCCAGTATCTGCCCATATTGTTATTAGCTGTTACGAAAAAATAAATGAAAAGTTGAAAACCTTCCAAAACAATCCATTTACTACTTTCTCTTTTGTCATTTTCCTTAATTTAAACCAAAAGAAAAAGTTACGTGTCCAGTCTCAGTGCTACGTGTTCGTACCTAAATAAAACAACATAGATTTTTCTCTCATTTAAAACAATGTATATAAATTAGTGAGTTTAATAATTTTAATATGACACACCGAACTCAGTCACCAACCACAACACCACTTCTCTTCTCTTGTTTCGTTTTCATTTCACATTCCAAAAAGAATCAAAAATGGAATCTGAAATAGCCTCAGAGTTTCTTCCTTTCGGTCGGATTTACAAAGACGGTCGCGTCGAGCGTCTAACCGGAACCGAAATCATCCCAACGTCACTAGACACAACCAACGACGTCGTTTCAAAAGACGTCGTGTACTCACCAGAACATAACCTCTCCGTTCGTATCTTTCTCCCTCACAAATCCACACAACTCGCCGCCGGTGACAACAAACTCCCTCTGCTTATCTACGTCCACGGCGGAGCATGGATCATCGAGTCACCTTTCTCTCCCATTTACCACAACTACGTCACGGAGGTCGTCAAATCCGCCAACTGCCTCGCCGTGTCGGTTCAGTACCGACGTGCGCCGGAGCATCCTATCCCGGCGGCTTACGAGGACACGTGGTCAGCTATCCAGTGGGTTTTCTCTCATTCAGATGGATCTGGTCCTGAAGAATGGATCAAGAAACACGCTGACTTTAGCAGAGTTTTCATCGGTGGTGATAGCGCCGGAGCCAACATGGCGCATCACATGGCTATGAGAGCAGGTAAAGAGAAGCGTGGTCCGAAGATCAAAGGGATTGCTGTTGTGCATCCAGCTTTCTGGGGAACAGATCCTGTCGACGAGGAGGATGTTCAGGACAAAGACACGAGAAGCGGGATCGCTGAGCTTTGGGAGAAGATCGCTAGTCCCAATAGCGTGAATGGTACGGATGATCCGTTGTTTAACGTGGTTGGATCCGACTCGGATCTTTCGGGTTTGGGATGTGAGAAGGTTTTGGTTGCTGTGGCGGGGAAAGATGTGTTCGTGCGGCAAGGGTTGGGGTACGCGGCGAAGCTGAAGAAGAGTGGGTGGAAAGGTGATGTGGAGGTGGTTGTTGAAGATGAGGAAGGACATGTGTTTCATCTCCAAAACCCTGATTCTGAGAATGCTAAGATATTCCTAAAGAAGTTTGTCAAGTTTATTACCGGTTGAACTAGTGCTGCTCTGTGAATGTTCTTTGATGATATAATTACCTGTTGAATAAAATTGAATTTGATGTACTCTTTGTTATGCCATTATGTTGCTTGAGACAGTTCATGTAATGGTGAGAATGCTTCGAAATTCTTCAAGAAGTTTGTAAAGTTTATAATATGAAGGTTTTTCTCTCATTTTACTCATCATGTTTTTACTTTTGCTTTTCACAAGCGATATATATCTTCAGGCATCAAAATAGCTAAGCCAGAATTGCAAAACAAAATAGTAAGAAGTGAAACAATAAGTTAAATAGAGTTGAAAAGCAAAACAAAAGACAAGAAAAGTTGAACTAAAAGAGAGTTAAGTCGAACCAAACACATATCCCACAGACATGTGGTCCGGTTTTTAGTTTCCCCAGTAAAAAGAGTTGGATAAAGGTACTCTTGCCGACAGTAAGCAATCCCTGCCAGATAAGATATTCCGGTAGCTATGCAGATGCTCCGAAGAATCGCTTTTTCCTCTTCGCTTTGTTCGCGTCCTCTCTTCTTCCCCTTCTTTCGCCATTCTCCTCGCTCTTACTTCTCGCTGTCACCTTCACAGACCGCCGTCAGCATCTCCGGCCGTCACCACCTCCGCCGGCTAACCACTCCTACGACTACTCTTCGTTGTATTTTTTCACATTCCTCATCTGATCTCCTCTCTGAGCATCCTCCGTTCGTCAAGATTTACAAGGACGGTCGCGTCGAGCGTCTTTCCGGCACCGAAACCGTCCCAGCGTCTCTAACACCACAAAACGGCGTCGTTTCAAAGGACGTCGTATACTCACCAGAACATAACCTCTCCGCTCGTCTCTTTCTCCCTCATAAAGCCACAGAACTCACCGCTGGCAACAACAAAGTCCCGCTACTTATCTACATCCACGGCGGAGCTTGGATCATCGAGTCACCTTTCTCTCCAAACTACCACAATTTCCTCACGGAGATCGTCAAATCCGCGAGTTGCTTGGCGGTGTCGATTCAGTACCGCCGTGCGCCTGAGGATCCTATTCCGGCGGCGTACGAGGACTCGTGGTCGGCGATTCAGTGGGTTTACTCGCATGCAGATGGAACTGGTCCTGAAGAATGGATCAACAAACACGCCGACTTCAACAGAGTTTATCTCGCTGGAGACAGCGCCGGAGGCAATATGTCGCATCACATGGCCATGAGAGCAGGTAAGGAGAAGCTTAAACCAAGAATCAAAGGGACTGTGATTGTGCATCCAGCTTTTTGGGGGAAAGAACCTGTCGACGAGCACGATATGCAAGACAGAGAAGCCAGGAGCCGAATCGCCGAAGTTTGGGAGAAACTCGCGAGTCCGAACAGCGTCGATGGTACGGACGACCCGTTGTTTAACGTGGTTGGATCCGGCTCGGATTTTTCCGGGTTGGGATGTGAGAAGGTTTTGGTTGCTGTGGCAGGGAAAGATGTGTTTGTGCGGCAAGGTTTGGGTTACGCGGCGAAGCTGAAAAAGAGTGGGTGGAAAGGTGATGTGGAGGTGATGGAGGAGGAAGATGAAGACCATTGCTTTCATCTCTTGAACCCTAGTTCTGAAAATGCTCCCAAGTTCATGAAGAAGTTTGTCAAGTTTATCTCCGGTTGACCAAGTATCTTAAAATTTGATGTCTTCGTTTTTTTTTACTAAGATCGAAAAAGTCAACTGTTGAATCTGAAATAAATGAATAGTCCAGTCTTAACCCACTAGACGCGGTGTATTTACTTATTCAGAATCATCTCCTTGGTGGGAGCTTTGCAACACACCATGCTTCACATTTCCTTTGAGACTTTGAGCCAAATTAACGTCTCTTGGGGAGAGCAATCGATCTCTGTTATTTGTTTAAAACTTGCAAAATAATATTTTTAAACATATTAGAAGTATATTTGCAATTTGATACCATAGTCATTTACCTATAATTAAAAAAAAAAAAAGGCATTCACCTAATTGATGAAAATAGTAGGATTAGTTAGTGCACATCACCTTTTATTGAATGTTTCTGACCTTATGAGACTTGTAGTCCAATTTAAATTACCATACCAAAACCAGTAACACATTTTCGTGTTAAATACGTTCTCTGTATAGACACATGTATGTTACCTAACAAAGCATTTGAATGTTAGCATATACATCATACATGGAAGATTCCACAATAACCAAATTTGTCACCATGTTTTATTTGTATTGACGTTCTAAAATCATTATTGAGTTGTAACGTATTGTTTTTGGCGTTTGCTAAACTACGACAAAATTTTCGTCATTTTCCATGTGAATTTTCTTTGTAATTTCTCCTTATTTTGGGGCCCGAATGTTCAGTAACTCATGTAACCGAAAAAGTGTTTACGGAGAGCCATAAACACTTGTGTAGGGATGAATCGATACGAAAATCGTGTTAGAAAAAAGAGATGGTAATCGGATATCATAAAAATGACAAAATATGGAAAAGAATCCACCCACATTAAAGTAAATTTTGATTTTATTAATCACCATGAAATATATAAACTGCATATTAATGCTGGCTACTCTGTCATCATATTACGTGTTATCATCATGGTTTAATTATATGAAATGACATATATATATATATATAGTTACTTACTGTTGTTTGTATTTCTTTTTGTAGTAAAAGACCTTCCTCAAAAGCAGTCATCATTTCTGTTTTTCACTCTCTTTGCTTAAGAAAAAAGATGGAATCTCATCTTACCTCTGATCATATTCCGTCCATCCGCATTCACAAAGACGGCCGAGTCGAGCGACTAAGCGGCAACGACGTCGTCTCAGCATCACTAGACCCACAAAACGACGTTATTTCAAAAGACGTCATGTACTCACCGGAGCATAACCTATCCGTTCGTCTCTTTCTCCCTCATAAATCCAAAGAACTCGTCTCCGGTGAAAAACTACCACTACTCATCTACTTCCATGGCGGAGCTTACATCATGCAGTCCCCTTTCTCCCCTGTTTACAACAACTACCTCACTGAGGTTGTCAAAACCTCTCACTGCCTCGCCGTGTCGGTTCAGTACCGCCGTGCGCCGGAGCATCCGGTACCAGCGGCGTATGATGATGCATGGTCCGCGATGCAGTGGATATTCACTCACTCCGATGGATATGGTGAAGAAGTTTGGATTAACGAGTTCGCCGATTTCCACAGAGTTATTGTCGCCGGAGATAGCGCCGGCGCTAACATATCGCATCACATGGCGATGAGAGCAGGCAAAGAGAAGCTCAACCCTAGAATCAAAGGAGTTGCTATGGTGCATCCAGGGTTTTGGGGGAAAGATCCGGTCGACGAGAAAGACGTGCAAGACGAAAGAATGAGAAGCCAAGTCGCAGAGATATGGGAAAAAATCGTGAGTCCCAACAGCGTTGATGGAGTGGATGACCCGTGGATAAATGTTGTCGGCTCCGGGACGGATATATCCGGGTTGGGATGTGAGAGGGTTCTGGTTGCGGTGGCTGGAAAAGATGTGTTTGGACGGCAAGGACTCGCTTACGTGGCGAAGCTGGAGAAGAGTGGGTGGAAAGGAGATTTGGAAGTGGTAGAGGAAGCAGAGGAAGGACATTGCTTCCATCTCCATAACCCTAATTCTGAAAATGCTTTGAAATTGATGAAGACATTTGTGGCGTTTATCATCACTTCCTCCGTTGAAGAGTAGTCTTTTTCCTTGTTCCTCAAGTATGTAATCAGGAGGTCATATAAAAATATTTTGATGCTTCCTTTGATTAAGCTTATGTCCAATAAATTTCATCAAGTTCGGTGATACTATATTGAAATATCTTAATCTTAATTTCGGTTTTGAAAAACGACGACAAAGTGTTTCGTCAGCGTCATCGATAGATTTCTCCAGTTTAACCTGAGTCATGTCTGGCAAAATTCAAGGTAGACTACAGTAGAGATCATATATACTCTTCTTTACAAGGATCGGATTGGTTCGGTGGTTAACCGAGAAGTTCAACATCTAGATCTTAAGAGCAATGTCAATTATCGAGAGAGTCCTCGCCGTATTATCTATGATTGTATCGAATTCATGAGCTGAGTCTCTACACAAGCAAGACATTGGTGTCCTTGATGAAGCTCTCGTCTCTGTCATCATATTACAGGTTTTGTTTCTATGCCTTGTCTCAAATCCATGCACCCTGTGAAAATCCAATGGCATGGTACAATTAATGAATCTAGAGAAGCTCGTCTCAGGCTGTCCTCTTCTTGAAGAGCTGCTTGTTGAGGGATATCGATGACGTGATGTTGACCTTGTTGAGGGATATATATCAATGGCATGGTTTTGTGATGTTCATATGATATGTTTGTTGATGCCTCTAGAGTATTTGAGAGTGACAAAATCCACAAAGCATTTGATGGCTTTGTATATGCCAATGACTCTCAGGTTACTCTAAAGATGAAGAACAATTATGTACTCGAAATTAAAGTGAATAGGAATCTATACCTTGTGTCCCTGGCTTCTTCCTCTAGCTATTAAATCTTTTAAGACAGGAACAGTTTCTGTCAGTTTTTGCGTTTGACATATGCTCGTGGCAGTTTTTTCATGTATCAACCTCCTTTTTAAGACGAAGATTTGCAACATATACCTGCACAGAAGAAATCTCAAATATCAAAACTCTCCCATCTCTTGAAGGATCCACAAACACTTCTTATGAAGTTCATAATTAGGAATTTTTCTTTATTAAAGAAGAAGCTAACCTGAAATCTTTCCGAGCAAGTCTGGTGGCTCCAACACTGATTAATTACGATCAAACTTTCGTCTATACTAGGGTTAAGTTAAAAAAAAAAAAAAAAATTGGTGAATTCTGCTAGTCTTCAGGATTATTATCAGCCGAACACATCAGGTAATTGGAAGAAATCCTAAATGACTAAGCGGATAATTCAGCGTCTCGGATTACAAGCTGGCGTTACTAAGCTCGACATTCAAAGATTGTGATCTAACGTTATATATACAACATTCAAAAACTTGTTTCTTTCGATGTAGGACACTTTGTGAATATAATATTTACGCATCGCAGTAAAAAAAGAATATTCTCTTTTCTTTTTTTTTTATTCTCCTCATCTCTCGAAAAAAACATTGAATAAAAACTCTTTGACCGTCGAGTTTAATTTAGAGGATCATTATTGAAGGTTTTTTATCAGTCTTTTATAAAAGAAAATTAACATAAAATATTATATATAATTTCTTTATTGAAAGAATTTCTCTAAATTAAAAATAATATATAATATTCTATGTTATTTTTTTTTATAAGAGACCATATTAAAAATCTCCAATAATGATGTGCTTAGTTTTCAGTCTTTAAGGAAGATATATTCCTGATTAACAAACGATGATGAGAACAAGGTCTTTGGCGTTGTTTTCAGGACTCCTCCGTAAGTGTACTACTACTAGTACACATGAATCGCCTCCTGCTAGTTTATCGTTTATCCCTACTATAGGTGTCGAACTAGTGTGGTTTCTTAATGTTTTGTAAGAGATTGGTATACGGTGCTTGGTTCTTGAGATTTCAACTAATCCAAAATGGTCAAACTGATTACTTATCACCTTAGGTAGCAGTTTACGTGTTTAAATCCTTGTGAAAGTGTAGATTCCCGTTTTGACAAGACACTCGTGGGTCGTGGCTATGGCATTTTTAGTAGGAAGGCAAGACAATATCTCCAACAACAATTCATCTGGAAACTCACTGAGTGTCCTCTCTGGGCGCCTATCCTCATTGGAGATTTGGAGGTATCCGTCTGCGTAGGAATAAAAGATAAGTTACCTGAATCTCCCAGAGAAAAGCATAAATGGTTTTCTTCTTGAAGAATCTCTGATGTCTAAATCAGGGGATTGATCAACAAACTAGTACGGATTTGTCTATGAAGGCTAATGGTTAGAGTTACTCTGTTTGGTGGTCAGAGCAACGGTCTGTTTGTTTAGTGTTTGGTCCAGCTGGAGGGGACGTAAGAGACGGGCGATTGCCTCTTATCCTATTATGTAGAGGCGTCAGAGGGGCAGACTACGTCCAAATGGCCCGAACTGCCGCAGTCGTGCTTTCTATACAGCGGTTCAAAATCCCTTGTCCAATCCCGCCCCGCCATATAAGTGTTTTAGCAATGGGCCCGCCAAATAACAAATGCAGACTACTATCACTGAGCATGTAATTTGCTAAACCAAATGAAACCTATTACGTTTACAATCTAAAGACAAACATAGAAGACAATTGAGTAACTAATATTCGTCAATCTAAATCCCAAAAACTGTTGCGGGTGACTTTTAAGTATAAGCAAACAAACTTGAGAGTAAATCTATGGTAAAAATGTTGTCTGAGAGTGAAGAAATTAAAGCAACATTGATGGTTGATAGGCTTAATTGTTTTTCTGTTTTATTGCATGAGAAGAAGTCTTGTTTGAGACATTGAAACCTGTAACTTAGAACAGACATGATAATTCATATTTTCTTTGTGATTGAAGAATGTGTCTCGTATTACACCGGTTATGGTGATCTAATTCGGTTATCTCTTGTAATTAGAATC
>OVBI01002516.1:0-19458 GCA_900406495.1 Sisymbrium altissimum | reverse complement strand
ATGGTTCAATCTCATCACACTTCTGCCTTTCTCAATGTACTTCTCTAGGCAACGTTTTATGTTCTTGCAGTTTTGTCCCGTCGCTTCCAGGATCCCATTGCCTAACGATCCAGATGTCATGTCCATTGTGTTATGTATCTCACGACCAATGACAAGAAGCATAAAATTATAAACGCAGGTTTTCGCGTTTAGTTTTTGGTGTTTTAACGTAATCATGACAAATCCTTGTGAATATGTTATTTGTGTGTGGGTCATATACCTTTCGTTTTAGCAAGGGCATGTTTTATCCTCCAACTAATTAGTAACTAGATTGGCTTGATTTCTTTGTTTGTGTCATTAATTTGAACGATTCAAACCAATAAGCAATGGACCCAAATAACTATAACCATTTTTTGGTAACTTTTTGCAAAAATGATGGATAGAAAAAATAATTAAATCATAAATATGAAGTATTATTTCGTATGTTTTTTTCTTTAAAAATGTAGCTTGGATTTTGCATGTGGTATAAAAACAGTAGCACATGTTGTTTAGCCGTTAACAATTTATGTTGCATGATATTATGTTATTTATTTGGATCACTCTCCAAAAAGAAAACCACATGCACTTATCAATCGTGTTTTACCATCGTCTGTTTTTGTTGTTGTTGTTGTTGTACATTATCACCCTTAATATAGTCATCTACGTAAATGACCCAACTTAGTAATACCAAGCGATTAAAAAGGAGGTTTAAAATTATATTCTAAAAATGTAATAGAAGCAAAGGAAGACGAAAGGAAATCATTCACACAAAAAAAAAAAATTGACAAAAGGAAATATCATTATTGGTGACATAAGATCTAATATCTGATTCAGGGAAATAAGAGCTTTGATTGGTGACATAAGTTACCATTGATTTAGTTTGAATTAGAAATGTAACTCAAAAATGTTACCAATCATAAATTAATTTAAAATTTTTGAGTTACAATGTATCATGATTGAGTTATATCTTTTGTAAAATTGATAACTCAAAATTTAAATCAATACCAACAAAAATCTCATATATCAGAGGTTGAGTTAATATTTTCTTTTAATATAGCTGTGATTGGTAACATGTAGTATTAGACTTGAATTATAATAAATGTTAGAGTTTGATGTAATTTGCAGTAAAAATGATTTGGTATAAAATTTATAAAAATGTTTTATTAATTAACTAAAAATTAAAACGTGAACAGTACATTATATTAAAAAAAATTAATTCAACCTCTAATACATGAGATTTTTGTTCACTAGGACTCAAAGAAGATAAACATTGCTATGTGTGCACCCTTTCTTTTAATTTTGAAAGGTGTTACAGATGTATACAATGTGATTTCATACTTCACGATGCATGCGCTAATCTCCTCTTGAGAAAAAGATACCCGATTAACTGCTAAAAACTTACTTTGTATGCAGCTAACAACTATTTTGTTTGTGCAGCTTGTCTACGTTATTGCACCGGTTTTTCATATGCTGGAGGCATTGGCATAATTGATGTGCAATGTGCTTTAATTACTGATGCATTTAAACATGAAAGTCATCCACATTGGTTGTTTCCATTTACATCTGATACGGCATACAAGAGGTGTAAAGTTTGTGACTCCTTATATTGGATGGATCTATGTTGTATTAATCAAAATGACTGTGGTGGCTTCGCGTTATGCTTCAGATGTGCTATCTTACCCACATTTCTAAGACACAAATATGATGACCATCCTCTCTCCTTATGTTACTGTGACAAAAATAGGATTCAAAGTATTGGTGTGGGATATGCAAAGAGGAGATAAATTCAAAAAAATGGTTTTACTAATGTTATGATTGTGACTTCACTCTTCATACTAATTGTGTATTTAAAAATCTATTACACCCAAAACCTGGATACACTTTACTGATACGTGACAAGGGAACATTTGATTTGCTCCCCAACGATAGGTTGTCTTGGCCGACTTGCCATTTATGTAAAACCCGTTTTATGGGTGATTTGGTTCTAAACAGTAAGGCAGATACAAGTATATTCATGTGCTATTCTTGTGGCTTTCGTGATCCAATATAAAAGGTACATGCCACAAGTGTGTATTAATAGCATGTTATTCATAATTCTCTTTATTTATAAACAGAAGTTTTATTTTCTCGAAACAATAATCTCTAAACAAAATTCCTAATCTTTTTTTTCCTCGAAGCAAAGCTACTTGGTCCGATCTCTATCGACATTCTCTTTGTTCTGTAGGAGAGACAAAAATAAACAATTAGAAATGAACATCAAAATCGAATCAAAACCAAATGTATATATTATACTATACCTTTCTGAGAGCTCCTCAGATTCTTTGGCATTGCACCATAATCAGATGCAAATCTAATTAAAGTTTAGATACGAAATGAAAGTAGAACCAACAACAAAACAAATAAAAAAAAAAGAAAGAACCTTTGCAGTTTTCCTCATCATTCTCCTGCTCTGACTCTGAACCAGAACTTGACTTAATCATCCAAAAATCTGATTCATCAGAATCAGTATCTTCCTTAACACGTATCTGTTTGGTTACTTGTGTTTCCTCGGTCTTTCCACTTGGTCCAGCTCCTCTTTCCACTTGCACTGTCAGATTTATCAACACCAAAACATTAAAAGCCACGAAAAGCGCGAGACACGACACAATAAGATTTCATTACAAAGATGTCAATGAATATGAGATATTATATGAAAACCATTTATTCACCTAATTTGTGAAGAAATCTTTTCTCGTTGACGTGTTTCCAGATATGTTCCTAGTTCTTGTTCACAGTATTCCCAGTAAGCTTGCACACGAGTTTTGAACTGAGATTATAACCCAAAACAAAAAGAAAGCTAAATACTTTCCTATGCTGAGAACATAGCCAAAACCATAAGAAAGCTAAGGACTTTGGAACATTTCAATGCATTGGCACTAAATACAACCTACACCAGCAAACCAAACGTCCTCAATGGTTTCAACAAAAGAAAAAAAGTAACCAACTTTAATCTTAACAGTAACTATGATTATGAAGCAAGGATCTAAATGAAACGATACAATAATTTAAAGAACTATAAGAAAGTTAAGGACTTTGGAACATTTCGATGCATTGGCACTAAATAGAACCTAAACAAAGCAAACCAAAGGTCCTCAATGGTTTCAAGAAAACAAAAGTAACCGACTTTACTATAACATAACACTATTACTATGAAGCAAGGATCTAAATGAAACTTGAGCTGATACAATCCTAAACACTAAAAGAATCCAACGACATGAAACAACTTAGAAATACTATCAAAAGTTTCATTATCCATCCACTATATTATAAAAAGGGGTTCATACAGAACATCATAGACAACTACAAAGGTTACAACTTGGTGGACGATTCAATGTTTTACTTTTATAAACCCTAAACCCCAATTCTAAAGTCTCTCAAGAAACAATAAATATTGAGGAACTTTTTGGCTAACCGAGAAAGTGGGCACTGTGAGAACATGTTGAGAGGAGATTTCCCCTGAGATAAAGCGTGATCGATTAGTCCCATACGACACCGTTTGTTACGAGCGTATGATTCTTCGTTTCCCGCTACAACCTCGTGACCGGTCTCGACGCATCTTAGCCGTCCGTTTCCAAGATCGACGAACGTCGGTGAGTCAAACAGATTCGTCGGCTCTTCTTTCTCCTTCTTCATCGTCTTCTCCCTCGTTCCTTTTCCTCCATCAATTGCATAGAGACACTCTACTGCATCTATAAGGTCTCTACTAGCGTAACGAAAGTGCTTATTGCTTAAAAATTGATCCGAACCGCATAAAACATAATCGAGCTGAAGTTCATTAATCTGAAATCAAACCGATTTGTAAGCATGGCCCACAGTAAAATTACATTTTTCTTCATTGCTTGGTTTATCCTGAAATATAATTTTATCTATCAAAGTGGAATTAGCTCTATCAAGCCTCAATCTATTGGAATATAACATTAAAGTTTGGAAGAATACATATGGAAATTAGGATACAATTACGTACCCGAAAACATATACTAATTCGAATCCTCAGTTAAATACAAGTTGGCATGAGGTTTGAAGCTCGAGAAGAAAGTGACAACTCCTTCATCACGTCAACCGTTGGAACAAAACATCGTTCAGACAAGATTTTTGCAGTCTTAAGCAACAAGCGTTTTCTAATATATAAATCACAAGATTTCTCTCTTCTTCTGGAGTATCCCGGCCATTCGAAAGTATGTAGACTCGACAACATACATTTAGGAACAATACTTGGTAATTTCCAAGAAACCAATAAATCTTTTAGCTCATGATCATGATATCAAGCAGCAGAAACAATTGAGAACCATAGTGTGCATTAGGCCAAAACAAAAAAACAAAAAACTTACTTCCATTTCGTAGAGGTTGAATACTCCCAATTTAGGAGAAACTTTAAAAAACCTGACAAGGGCTTTCGATGAATACTCTCGATAGATACATAGCTTCAGATTTTCAAGCTTGTCGAACACAAAACCATCACCACACACATCCTACAGAGAATACTATAACCATTAACAGAAGATTATATAAATGAGACTGAAGAGTTGCAATTGAGAAAATGCAAACTGATTACCTTTGAAGTATTGTGTCGTAGGTATAATCCAGGACGTTTAACAGAAACCAAATCCAACTCAATAGTTTGGTCATTCGTTTGGTTTGGTTTAGTTTGGAAAAGAATTTAATCAGTTCAGTTCCAAAAAAACTTTGATTTTGACAAAATTTTGGTATATTTAGGTTGTACATTATTTCAGTTCTCTTTGTAAAATCAGTTACTTCGGTTTTTTTTTGCATATCAAAATAACAGAAACATAACTAATTTGAATGACTACTTTATAAATAAAAAGTTTAATTGAAATGAAATTAAACATGAAATATTTCTAAATTTGGAATAAAAATAACGTTATACTAATTTACAATTAAAACAAAATAAGGTTGAAATAGATTTTATGCCCTAAAAGACTAAAGTAGTAGTAAAGTTAATGGGTAAATGTTCTTAATTAGTGGAGACTTACTCATGTATATATGCATGTAACATCTGTAATTTGAGTATTTAAACATAGTAAAGTTGCAATAACATCTGGCCAGTGCCGTGCTTAAGCTCTTCAGGGGCCTAAGGCCAAACTTTTTAAAAAAAAGCTATCCATTTATTACAGTTATTAATGAAAAAATTATATAAATGATTATGTTAATTTTTAAATGTGAATTTTTTATACAATAGAAGTATGATAGTGTTATCGAAAAAACTAGATATATAACTCTTTATTTAAAGACTGGTTAATTAGTTCATCAAAATCTGAAAAAATTTAGATATTCAAATTGTGTATATGGTGAATTCTTTTGTTGGATAAATAAGTTGGGTATATTATCGAAATTTTGAAATAAAATTTAAAGTAAAATAAATAAAAGAAAACAATATAACAAAATTATGAAAAAACTTAACCAATAACCCATATAAATTTATAGAAAGAGAACTAATATAACTTAAAATTTTGAGTTAAGTCACAAATATTTAAAAGAAAATTGATTAATTAAGCTAATTAAATCTCAGAAATGAGCTCTTTAAATTCAATTTATAGTGTGGGGCCTGAGGCATTTGCCTCTTTTGTAAAAGTAGAATTATTGTAAGGTTTTAAAGGAGTCTCTATCAAAAAAAACAAAAAAAAAAAAACAAAAAAGGTAGAATAATGAGAGAGAGAAAGCTCTCTACACAGAATTTTTCTACAAAAGTTCAGAACCTCTTTTAAATTGTTGGCAAGTTCTGATTGGTTTGAATATATAATTATCATTTAAAATTAAATTATATAAATAAATAATAATAAAAAATTTAATTTTATAATATTAAAAACTCTGTTTTAGAGTTTAGCAATAATCATGCTCTAATACACTAAGCATGTTGCCTATGATTCTATCATCCCTCGTAATTTCATCTTCCATTTTTTTTGGAATCCTTACAAAAAATAGCAAACCATTTTTATTTTTAAGACAAAAGCAAACCGTTAATTTTTCTAAAATTCTGAATAAACTACAATATATAAAATTAATTAGTTAATTATACTATTAAATATTATCAAATTCCAAACTGATCGGAACCTAAACCAAATAAATCAGTTGAGATTTAAACTGTTTCTTAAATTTCTAAGAGCCTATTTGTTTTCTGCCAAAAACAGCAAATCTGAATTTTTCTACAAAAAATGGCAAATCCGACTTTTCTCACCAAAATTGCAAATCCAAATTTTTTCTTCAAAACCGTAAATTCAAGTTTTTATGTCAAAACCGCAAATATGAGTTTTCCGCTAAAATCGCAAATCCAAGTTTTTCCGCCAAAATCGCAAATCCACATTTACCGCCAAACCTGTAAATCCGCATTTTCCCGCAAAAATTGCAAATTCTCATTTTTCCATCAAAACCGCAAATCCGAATTTTTCGTCCAAAACTGCAAATCCGCATTTTCCCTACAAAACCGCAAGTCCACATTTTTTTATTAAAACCGCAAATTCATGTTTTCTCTTAAAACCAAAAATCCACGTTTTCTATCAGAATTGTAAATTCGCATTTTCCCGTTAAAATTACAAATTCGCATTTTTAAACAACATTACAAAAAAATTATTTTTTCGTCAAAACTGCAAATTCGTGTTTTTCGCAATAACTGAAAATCCCCCATTTTTTTGACAAAAGCGCAAATTCATATTATGTGATATAACCGTAAATTTTTATCAAATAAATAAAATTTAAAAATTAAAATAATCTAATAATTATTTATTTATTTACATATAAAAAGTTCTTTTAGTTTATTTTAATAAGCAACAGGATATTACTATACAATCAAAAACGAACAAATTAACATACATATACTATATCTATTCTATTAAAATAGGATACATTTTTGAAAAAACCTTATTTTCATGTGTGATTTACAAGAAATGCCACTGAAATTTAATGAAAATTCTAAAATTCATTAAAGGTAATTTAGACTAAACATTTATGTAGAGTATATAAAGTTACATATACTTGATCAGTTATGATCATGTAGAGATTAATTACCATAAATAAAAATATATTTATTAAATATGTATCCAAACAATTTAAAATAATGGGTCTCATTTATTTAATTAACTAAAAATGAAAATAATAATAATAAAAAAATATATATGTACATATATTAGATATTAAATCAAATGATAAATATAATTTAATAATATAATAAATCAGTTATTTTTATACACCATAAAATTAAAATTTAGTAAATATACGCAGAAAGTAACATAAAAATATATTTGGTAAATATCAACAGAAAATTATATAAAAATACATTTTCGTATTTTTAATTTGATATATATATTATTCACATAGTGAAATATAAATTTTTTTATTTTTTAAAAAAAAAAAAAAAAAAAATTTATATTTCACTATGTGAATATAAATTTTTTTATTTTTTAAAAAAAAAAAAAAAAATTTATATTTCACTATGTGAATAATATATATATCAAATTAATTTCATTATAAAAAATCTTAGAAACTAAAAGTAAAAATTAATAGAATATACTATATAACACTTTATTTTTATTACGATAAATGATACATGGACCTTTACTGAAAAAATAAAAATATTAAAAATAAGTCTATAGATATATTATTTAATAATATAATAAGACATGTTAATAGTTATTATCTTTTTAACTATGGATTTTTATAATTTTTGCTATTAAAATATCTAAAATATTTAAATAATTAATTAACATGTTTTGATAGTAAAAACATTTAAGATAACTAATAAATTAATGGATTAATCTAATAAACAGATCTGTCAGTTTTTATAAATTATAATATTAATATAATAAAACTATATGTTTATATAAATCGATAAATATATTATAAGATATGTTCATTATAAAATATATATATAACACTCTAATTACCGATCAACACTTTTAATTTAACAATTTTCTGCACTATTTATAAATCTCAATAAAAAATATTTATTAATAATTTATCATATTATGAAAAGAATAAAAATATTAAATTTTTAAAAATTAATATATAATAGATTATTTTCAGTGTCATATAATTAATATTTCTATTTATAAATTTATTAAAAAATTTATTAATCAAAAATAATATTATACCGCGCTTACGCGCGGATCTCTAGTATATACTAGATATAAATACTAAAATCCAAAATGAATAACATTTAGATACAGCATCCACGAGTAGAATTCAGATGCTATACTTATACTTAGATGCTACATCCAAATACAAAAACGAACAAGCCCTAAATCTGAAACCTGAAAACACACATAAACCAAGCCAAACCAAAACACGGGCAGGGTATAAAAATTGATTCCAGCCTCTCAAACTCTTCGAATTCCGTCCAAGTCATTTTGTATGTATTCAGCTTTTACTTCGAATGCCTCGGAAATAGGAGCATTTGATTAGGACTATACCGTCTCTCCTATTTGTATGTGTAGTATAGACAGGCAAACTCCATGCAATTCCACTTATAAAACAAGTAAAACACAGTGAGATAACGACGTCGCTGAATGAAAATAAAATTTAAAAAAAAAAGAGAACTTTTGAGAGATTAGGGTTTAGCCATCTCTACAAACATGGTTGTAGCTTCGAGTTCAGAAGCTTTGGGCGAAGTAAATGGGTCGAACAGTATTTTCTCTCAGAAGAGACAACGCTCTTCGGTATCTTCCGGTAACGGAACGAAGAAACGCTCGCTGATGCTGCTGGACAATCCCATCTTCCAGGTTTTGTTTCTTCCCTATTTATTTCAGAGAGTTTTGTGCTTTAATAACTAAAACTGTTGATACAGCTTTTAAGCACAATTCTTTGGGTTTTGTATCAGTGTGATAATGGACATTTAGCTTGCTCTTCGTGCTGTCCAAAATTGAGTAACAAATGCCCTGCTTGTGTTTTGCCCATTAGTGACAAAAGATGTAGAGCAATGGAGAATGTTCTTGAATCGATCTTTGTCCCATGCCCAAACGCCGAGTTAGGTTGCACTAAGAATGTCTCTTATGGGAAAGAATCAACACATAAAAAAGAATGCACCTTCTCTCTTTGCTCATGCCCTGTACGCGACTGCGATTTCGCTGGATCATACAAGAAACTCTACAATCACTATTGTGTTACCCACCTGAAATGGCGCCGTCACAGATACGATCATACATTCATTTTTGGCATTTCCGTTGGTGTACAGATGAAAGTCAGCGATAAGATAACAATTCGAAGGCAATTTGGGAAGAAACTATTGTTTGCGGTGCAGTGTTTCGAGGAGCCGTATGTAACTGTAAGCTGCATCGCACCATCTGCTCCAGAGGTAGGAGAGTTTTCATATCATCTCTCCTATAATGTAGATGGACACATTATGACTTACGAATCACCAGAGGTGAAGAGGATTCTCGAAGTGAGCTATCAAACCCCTCAAGGCTTTTCATATTGATCCCTCAGAGTTTATTGCGAGGTGACCTGTTGAACATGGACCTTCGCCTCAAATCAAGAAGCTGAAACAACCGATATGAAGGGCTGAGTGATATAGAAGAAGGCCCTTCTATTTTTTTTTCTTTTATATTCCTGTGGGAACTCTATCTACCTCGTTTATATATCCTATGTAAACTCTATCTACTGAAGAAACTAGTAAGATCAATATAACTCTAACTGGCGTTAATTATTATGTATGTTTTGGCATGATGTATAAACTAAGATCAGTTCTAGGCATAATCATTTTTTGGCTTTACGATTTGGTTTGGGACCAAATCGGGATCATACTATTTTTATCTTTGCTTGGTTTGGTTCATTTGTCAAAGTAAATTTTTGAACAAAATCTAGCGAGTTTCAGTTTTTTTTTTTCCATCACAAGAGTGAGGAAGCTTTCTCTTAGTGATTTGTGATTTCATTTGAAGGCAGCTTCTTACTTCTAAAGATCACTTCATTAAGAAATTCGTTTTTCCGGTTTAGTTCATCACTGTTGATAATCTAGCACTTGAAAGTAATGTTTGGTGTTTGGTAATTCACTACCATTTGATTTGAGGCTGAGAGATATTATCAAAACCCAAACTGAACCGAAGCCAAACCAAAATAAATTCAGTTAAGATCTAAATCGCTTCCTTAATTTCTAATTAAATCCAAAACCTGAAAACGCATAACCAAAAAACCAAAGGGCGATTATGTATGCATGAACTCTTCGAAATGCGTCCAAGTCATTATGTATGCATGAAGCTTCGAATGCCTCGGAAACAGGAGCATTTAATTAGGATTAAACCACCTCTCCTCTTTGTATGTGTAGTGTACAAGCAATATCCATCCAACTCTATTTCCATTTGGTGTTGAGCATACCGATATGGAGTGTGCTTCAAGCGAAGAAAAATGGTTCGAGTAACATTCCCTTGCAAAACAGTCAACGAACAGAGGACAGTTTACGCTCGGCGATGGTGGATTTTGATGTTCTTGATTGTCCAGTTTGCTTCGAGCCACTCACTATTCCTATATTCCAGGTTAGTTTTTGAAGATTGGTGTGTTGACATTTGATAGCCTTCTCTTTCTTAGGTCAAACCTTACATAAAAAGATATTTGGAATTGTGTTGAGTTTGTTTCTTGTGACATCTGAGTTACAGTTCAATTGTTTTTCTTCTGATGGTTGGTTGACTTAATAAAGTCAAGTGAAAATTTATTTATTAGGTTTTCTCGAATGTAACTTTGATTGTTTAATAACTGGTTTTGCGTGTCAGTGTTATAATGGGCATCTATCTTGCTCTTCTTGCTGTACCAAACTGAGAAAGAGATGCCCTTCCTGTGCTTCGCCTATCGGCCACATTCGCTGCAGAGCAATGGAGTCTGTTCTCGAATCAGTCTTTATCCCATGCCGAAACGCCAAGCATGGATGCACCGAGAACGTCTCTGTTGGGAAAGAATCAGTCCATAAGAAGGAATGCAACTTCGTTCCTTGCTCTTGCCCTGAGCAAAACTGTAACTTCACTGGCTCTTACAGGGATCTCTATGATCACTATACTTTTTCTGCTCATCAGGATAGCATGGGCAGACGCTTCAGTTGTGACACTCCGTTTTATGTCTTGATGTACATCAGCGATAAAATATTTATTAAAACGGAATTTAACATGGGACTATTGTTTGCAGTGCAGTGTTTTAGGGAACCTTATGGTGTGTATGTTACTGTAAGCTGCATTGCACCATCTTCTCCAGAAGTAGGAAACTTCTCTTATGAAATCTCCTACACTATTGAGGATGGACACACTATGCCATATGAATCACCAAATATGTTGAAGATTCTTGAAGTGAATATAGAAACCCCTCAAGAGAATTCCATGTTGATCCCTCGCGGTTTATTGCGTGTAGAATTGTTAGAAATTATGCTTTGCAGCAAGAAGTTGAACTAACGATAAGATTGTTAAGGGTGATGTAAAAGATCGGTCTTTTTTTTTTGGTTTTAACTATGAAGACTCTATCTAACTCTCTTTTATTTAACCTACCCAATGTTGTTTGTGACATGCTGATACGATTTAGGTTCAGTTTAGGCTAGTTTTTGAAGTGCCTTTTTCTTACGGTTTGTTCTGAGCGAGGAATCTACTCAATTTAATGTAATTTAGTATTCTCCACATCAAACGCTGGGTACCTGTACTGTCGACAATAGAAAGATTGTGGTTAGATGATTCATAAATCATTATTGTTACACTACTGAACAATCGATCTAAAGTAAACAACAATGCTAAGGAGATTTTGGTAGATGGTTAATTAGTCATCATATGTGTTAGGTTTCATCACTTGATTACAGCTTGACTGTAACTCGTTTGGTTTTGCAATTCTGTTTCGTGCTCTAGACAGACATTACAATGCCTCTTGCGAGAGCATCTACAAACACTTTCTGTGTAACCACCTTGTCCATTCCAAGAATATAACGTTCGTGTGTGACTACTCATTCCATTGATGCTGTCTGTCATGAACATTGGCGATAAGATTTTACTGCATTGGTTTCCCAACCTCGACGGCGTTTTGGCTTTCTCCGAGAATGAATCCCACCAACTTTCTTTTTGATTATACGTGAATCTATCTCAGCAGTGTGGAATACCTTCTGCAATGCTCTTGGCTCTCCTACACCATCAGGATTTGAGGATCTTCTTCTTTTGCTTCGGTCGCCGTCGGCCTGTTCGACTCTAATCATTCTGCTGGCAAGGCAAGCAGCATCCCTCTATGCAAACAACTTGGAATTTATAATATCTGAGATTGCAAAGACTATAAGAGCTCAAACTTCCTCTTCTGATCGAGACAATATCAAACCGTTTGTAATGTATGCCTTACCACACTGGATTTATATTGGACCTAGACAACTTATATTATTTGGGTTTCATGGATTTTATATAAAGAAATATCCATAAATAAATATCCAATTTTTATCCTTACTAGATGAGCTTCTAGTCTCCGCGCACGCGCGAAGACATATTTTTTGTATTATTAAAATTTTTATGTTTATATATTTAATTTTTTTTCCATATGCATTTTTAGATTCATTTTTATAAATAGGTTAACTTTTGTCTGGTCTCATTTTCACATTGTTTTTTGCATTAGTTAAGTTTTTATTATTACTCTCAAACCTGTGATTAAGTAGCCTATAACTTTTTTTTTAGTTAACTTAGGTGCTTTCGTATGATTTTTTATTCTGCCCAAAATTACAAAGATAAATAATCACTTCTATATATATGCATTGAAGCATTGTTGGCATAGAAGCCTTTTCTTACTATGTCTAAAATAAAGGAAAATAAAATTAATTTCGAGCGAATAATCATCAATTTCCATCTCTGTGCCCATGTTAACCATAGGGAGTATCTTTGTAATATATGTGTTTACTCTTGTGGTTTTAAATATTTAATATTAATTCATTTTTATGTACTGTCCATTTTTGCATTTTTTTAATCTTTCAGGTTTTAGAGATAGTTATATTTCCTGTTGTTTTTATTTTTCTTTATTTGTGTAAACCAGCTTTTTATTGTTTTATTTTTGCTCATATTTTTGTTATTGCTGAAATTAATTTTGAAATGTAATTAAAGTTCCAACCAATGTTCCATTTACTTCTTCTTTGCCATATTTGGTTGTGTTTTGTGGGAGTGTAAGTAATTATATAAAATTGATAAGAGATTACTGTTTTAAATTTTTGAATTTTATTGCGTGTTTTCTTTTTTATTATTTTGAATTATCTGGCCTATTTCATTTTTTTTTTGGACTGTTGCATGAATTCTATTTTGTTGTTGTGCTCAAATACATATGTGAAGTCTAATGTGTTTTTAATAAAATTTATTAAAAGGTACATACATTGATTTTACCATCATAGTAATAACATGTTGGAAAACTCAGGAACGATTCGCTCAAACAAATTAAATCAAATTACAATGGGAGAAAGGAGAAAACAAACTTTATAGACATGTCAGAGTCTCTTCCGCACCTTTCACTACAGATCTTTGGTTCTTCATGAGTATAAACGATTCCAATCCCTCATTCCTCTCACCGAGAATAATTGGAAATAGCTTACTCTGCTTCCGCTGCTCCATCTCCAGCGGCTGCTTCCCCTACACACTCGGTTTAACGGAGTAGCTACGAAATCAACGGCGGATATTTCCAAATTGTGAGGGGAGAGTTTGTGAGAGGAGGAGTGATGAAGCTGAGATAAGGCGAGGCGTTTTGAGAGTTCGGTGTGTTTGGAGATCCACATTTATAGGATGTAGAGTTATAACGGCGGTAGGAAGGCATGGCGTGGGCAAGTGAAGAGAACTGAAGACGGAGATGGATGTAATGAGTTGGGAGCCGATGAGTCCCGCTGGTTACGATTCGTGATGGCCGACTTTTGAATCCAAATGCGATGCGTGTCGGTTAGGTTTGTCGACCGTGAGAAGGTTGAAAAAAACATGAGGCTTGTTTTTTGGGCCTGACTAAATCATAGGACAATATTGTAGAGTTAATTTCGAGATTGGGCCATTAACGGAAGATAGAATAATGGAAGTATGCTCTTTGGAAATTTTAATCCGTATACAAAATTGGAGCTGATGAATAGAGAGAGACGGAAGGAAGTGAAAAAGGAGACACGTGTCAATAAAATAGAACATGACGTGGAAGCTTTAGGTGGAGAGAAGTTCCCTAATTATATATATGATATAGCACTAAATTAAGTTAATTCTATAATTTTCATATATATATATATATATATATATATCTTGATTTAGAGAAAAGGAATAATGACAACTTACTTAATTTTATATTTCGACTGCTGCTCGTGAATTGAAGGGTAGACTAAAAAGGCAAAACCACAAACCACAAAATAAAACTTAAGGTTTACTCCTTGAGAAGAAGACTTTCTTATCTCTCAAGAAACCTAAAAAAATCGTTATGGAGTGTGCCTCAAGCGATTTAAATGTTTCGAGGCAAAATAGGCAACGAACAGAGGATAAAACACACTCCGCGATGCTAGATTTTAGTGTTCTCGATTGTCCTATTTGCATCGAGCCACTCACTATTCCTATATTCCAGGTTATTTTTCGAATATTGCATTGTTGATTACGATAGTTTCTTTTCTTAGGTTTCTTATGTAGTGGAAAATCCTTCGTTAGAGTTTCGTTGATGGTTTATTTTTAAGGTCATTAGTTGCATTTAGAATAATCATATATGGACTTGTGGCAACCAGCCATATAGTGGTAGGACTCTTATTGAGGTTACCCTTTGGTTTATTGCATATGATATCTGATTTTCAGTTCAACCCTTTTTTTTTTTTTTTCTTCATACACTTGTTCTTGTGCGATTGTCGGTTGATATAAAGTAAAGTGGAAAATCCTTTGTGAGATTTCGTTTCTTGAATATAACTTTGATTAATGTAATTCATTGGTTTTCTATATCAGTGTGATAATGGACATATAGTTTGCTCCTCCTGCTGTCCCAAATTGAGAAAGAAGTGCCCTTCATGTGCTTTTCCTGTTGGCCACAGTCGCTGCAGAGCAATGAAGAGTGTTCTTGAATCAGTGTTTCTCCCATGCCGAAACGCCAAATACGGATGCACCAAATATGTAACTTTTGGTAAAGAATCAACTCATGAAAAGGACTGCACTTTTGCTGAATATTGCTCATGCGCTGTAGAAGACTGCACTTACACTGGCTCATACATTGATCTCTACGATCACTATAGATCTTTTACCCACCCGAAACGAAACTCTTCCTATTTATCACTACCGCGTGATAAGTTCCTTTGTAGCGTTCCCTTTGGTATCAAGATGAACATCAGCGATAAGATATTAATTAAATTGGAATTTGTGAAGAAACTATTGTTTCCAGTGCAGTGTTTCCGGGAACCGTATGGAGTGTATGTTACTGTAAGCTGCATTGCACCATCTTCTCCAAAAGTAGGAAAGTTCTCATATCGTCTCTCTTATACTATGGATGGACATACTATGACTTACGGATCGCCAGAGGTGGAGACGATTCGGGAAGTGAGCTTCCAAACGCCTCAAGATAATTATATGTTGATTCCCCACAGTTTAGTGCGTGGTGAATCGTTGGAGATGAGGCTTTGATCAAGATGTTGAACCAAGAGAAAAAGTTAATAGGGGGGATATAGAAGAAGGTCCTTTTAGTTTTGCTTTTATATTCCTATGGAAATTCTGTCTATTAGCCCGCCCATTGTAATTAATATATAGTTTTTGAGATAACTAAGAACAGATTTAGTTGATGTAGCCCATTAACACCTATTATCATGAGCTCGATAGTTTCAGATGTGGATATTTATTTGGTGCTCAAATAGTCAGATGAACATCAGTGACATCAGCCTACTGTTAACTTATACCTTCTGCAGTCTTGCTACGTAGCTTACACCTCTTACAGTATGCTTCGTAGCTTACAATTTTACATAACAAAGCAAATGTAAAATTAACAGACTAGGTAGCTTATAACATATATAAACTTAGAGCAATTCTATTGGTTTAGATACCAAGGTTTCTTAAAAAAAATTATACTAATATTTTAATATAATTTTTTTTTAAAAATAAACCATTATATAAGTGACACTTATTAAAAAAGTACACAGAGGCGTATTATATATATATATATATTTTTTTTTCCCTAGAAGCGTTCTATATATTATATTATTTGAGATATTAGTTGAATTGTTTACTCCGCGTATGCACGAAGTTATATTTATTTATTTTAAAATTGGAAATAAATTGTTATACATATGTATTAGAATGTTTAAACAAATATAGCATATGTCAAAGTAATGTAAAATACATAATAAACAAAGAAAAAGGAAAAAAAACAGTCCAAGCATGGTGTTTATGTTGTTAATATTTGTCTTATGTGATTACATTTCCTGTTGTCTGTGTTTTTTATGCACAGAATTGTTTTTTTAAAAATATTTTTGAAGATTATATTTGTTAAAACATATGGTTGTAATTGTCTATTTTGGTGTAATTTTGTTTTATTTAGCTGGGGTTGTGGGTATTCATTATTGTTTATAATATTGATGTTTCTTTTATGTGATTAATTTCCCCGCTTTTTGTTTTTTTTGTTTTTTTAGGTAATTTTTTTTCACTCTGTTTTGTTGCTCTATATGTGCATCTATATTTCTTTTGCTAATTTTCATATTTTATTATAAGGTGTTGCCTCATGTTAGACCCAATTTTTTATTTTTATGTAATGGTATATAGTTTTGTGTTTTTAAACTTTATTATTGTATTTATATATATATTTTTTCCCTTTTTTTCTTTTCGCTGGGTTTTTCACTTTGCTACTACTGTTATTTATTTATTTTTTTTGTTAATTTATATATATGTAAATTAACTTACTTTTATTAGTTATTGTGTGTTTCTGAAATCGTAAAAATAAAAATATATCCCATTTGTTTCTTTACCAAATGTATTGTTACAATGTTTATCTTAAAGAAATGCAATTGTAAACGCCTGATTCTTAACTTCTCTGTGTTTTTGTTGGTGGTCATCTTTTATTTTTTCGCTTATGTTCCTGTGGAAGAAATGCAAATTTAATAATAATGATCATATATGTCTATTGTTCTTTTACGTTTAAAAGTAGTCTTTTCCGTAATGTTATTTAACAGTTTGCCTTCTTTACCCGTGTTTTTTTCTTCTCTTGGCTACACTTCATTCATTGGTGCTAATTGTTCATCCTCTTTCTTGTCACCTACATGTGAAGATGTGTAGTTTTCCACTACATTTTACATTTTAGTATATCTTTTTATATAATTTTTTTGATTTTTTAATATATTAATTGCGGAGATAAATATTTATTTTGAGTGAAAGGTAAACCACGAAAAAATTATTTGTATACAATATTTACAAGATATTGGTTTCTCCGTGAAAAGCACCCATAGAGTTATGCTTGTTTTTCTCTTGTTAATTTTTAAATAATTTTTTTGTTTTTATCTATATATTTTAGTAAAAAAAATTTTTTTGTTTTTTTTTCCCTATGTTTACATTATTTGATGATAATTTCTTATTTTTGTTGTGGCCAAATACTTGTTACTAGTGTTAAGATTATATTTAGTTGTTCATTTCATATCTAAATGTAATACCCTCTGTTTTGTTTTAGATGACATTTTCCAGTTTATAGTTATAAGATTAGACCCATTTGATTGTGTTTACCAATTTGTTTAATGGGCCGGGATTAGGAGATTTTAGTTAAGAGTTTTTTTCAACTCTATTTTTTAACTGACAATGGTGTAAACTCCCAAGTAACTTGTTAAATTTCAGTTAGCTACTTCACTATTCTTTGATTTTGTTATTAGAAACTTTACGTGTGTTTGTAGGAATGTGAGATATAAAAGTAAGAGTATTTTACCAAATAAAGCACTTTCACAAGAGTATATTCATAATAAGGCACTTATGGATTAGTAGTCACTTTGTTCAACTTTCTTTCCTAAATCACTCTAATTTGCCCTTCTTTTACTTCCATTTAGTTCCACTAGGACATAACCAAACTATCTAAATATCAGTTTGTGTTAGTTTGACTTTTATTTTCTGTTAAAATCATGATTAGATAGCCCTCCACCCAAAAACATGTACACACCATTGGATCTTTCTCACTTTAACAATATAACGGTTGTAAATATCTTGAGCCCCTCCCCAACTCTGCTTTCTCGCTGCTCTCCTGCTTCAGACATAACTTGTCACCCACTCGGAAGTACACAAATTCTGTTCCCCATGACAGAGCATGTTCTTGTCCTTGCCGGCGAATGGCGATGCTCGATGGATGCGAAATGGGACTTCGTCATCGACAAGAGCAGGATGTCCAGAATTGTCCCACTTCATCCCGGCCACACTTTAGCCGAACTCCAGCTGAACGTATCTTCAGAATTTGGCTGCTCTCTTACTCAACACGACATCAAACTCTCATACTGACCACCTAATAGCAACGAGCTTGCAACTGGTATAACAACCCCGCCGGTTGTTATTTCCAACGACGGCGATATTTCTTACTTCTTACGGCACCACCGTTTAAACACCGCCATGAACATATTTGTTCAGTTTGTTCAGAAGCAGAACCCTCAAACCAGCGTCATTGATGAGACGGAAACCGGGTACCTTACCCCTCTAAAAAGAATCAAAACACAAACACATTCCGATTGTTCTCTTCCACCACCAGAATCCCGTTACACCTCCACTGCTGGATCTAATATTCAACCCCTCTCAGTAGAAGATGAAGCTCTCGTCGACGAGAAGGATCTAGACGATGAACTACTTAGAAACATCAGCAATCATGCCAAGGACTCCTGGTTGTCCGATGTCGAGGATGACCCCATCTCCGGAGATGATTCCACTGAGGTCGAGTTTCCTCGAGGGTACGACCACGAGTTTTGGGAACCGCTCTTACAGGATGACCACGCCGGCTCCAACGCACCTGAATTTTTTTTTGGGTTGAATGATCCAACACCCACCATCCCCATCCTCCCAAAGAACCTGGCATCCACTCATGAGGCATTTGATCACCTCATAACCACTCCTGATGGATACAAGTTTGACCCCGATTAGTTCCCGAGCTCCATTCATCCAGCTAACATATCATCCAACTCCACACACGAAGCATCTTCATCCACAACACCCAGTGGATCAGCCAGCAAAAACGATAAAAATGCCACCCACCCATCCGTCCACAGACAATCTCCATCTGTACATCCATACTCTACAGTTTCCCGTCCACCCAGCCCATCAACTCCGACCACCCCATTCCCATACTCAAATGGTCATCCACAAAACGCCTGTCCCTTTCCATCCATTCCTTCATCTTCTTGACATCCACAATCTCCCCTCCCCTTCACTCCAGCAACACCCCCCCTGCCGGCCCGACACCTTGACGACTTCGATGTACGTACGCTGTTTGATGACACAACATACGTCTGCCAAGACATTCCCGATCTCGATT
>OVBI01002515.1:0-15361 GCA_900406495.1 Sisymbrium altissimum | reverse complement strand
GAACAGGATCCAAATCTGCTTTAGACGGAATACCACCTCAAATTCCTCTAGTAATCTAATGCCCAACCCGCCCTCTTCCTTGGGCTTGCAGATAAGGTACCAGGAAACACGGGCACCCAGAGCCGAACCCGTCTTGTTTTTCCAGAGAAACGCAGAACACAGAGAGTCAATCTTAGCATAGGCAGATTAAAAACATAACTCCAGAAGTTTACCATGCCGTAAATGACTGACGATATCAACCTGATCTTGCCAGCGAATGAGAGGAATTTTGATGTCCAAGTATGAAGTTTCCCGGTAATCTTTTCAACAAACGGCTGCAAAGTGGCAAAGCTAATTCTCTTAGGATTTAATGGGAGTCCCAGATAGCGCGTAGGAAAGGAGCCAACCTTGAACCCAGAGATATCACTAAGCAGAGCCACTTGAATCTCACTGTATCCCCCCAAAGAAGATCTCAGATTTTGAAGGATTCATGTCAAGAACACTTATGTCATGAAAGCGAGCCATTACCTCTTTGATACCAGTTAGCGAGTGCCGAGACCCATTTGAGAAGACAAGGAGGTCATCAGCAAATAGAAGGTGCGTAATACGAGGGTTAGAGCAAAGGGGATGCAACCTTATCTTCTCATTCTGAGTTGCCTCCACAAACAATCTAGATAAAACTTCCATGACCATAATAAATAGATAAGGCGAGATAGGATCACCTTGTCTTACTCCTTTCTGACCCGGGAAGAAACCAGCCAATTCACCATTGATTGAGATTGAAAATCTGGGCGAGGAGATGCACTCACGAATCCAAGTGATGAAGATCGGGGGAAAATCTTGAGCCCCTAGCAGCTTAATGATAAAGTCCCAACAAACCGTGTCAAAAGCCTTTCTCAGGTCCACCTTCAACATACAACTTCTCGGGCAGGAGCTCTTATGGTAATTCCTGATGAGCTCGGATGCAAGCAAAACATTCTCCCCCAGGTTGCAACCCTTAAGGAAAGCTGCTTGATTTGGACTTATGCAATCCACTAACACTGGTTTAAGCCTATTTGCAATAATCTTGGAGATCACCTTGTACACCGTGTTACAGCAGCTTATTGGTCTATAATCACTCAGCTTACACGCCTCTGGAGTTTTGGGGATTAACGCAATAGCTGTAGTGTTAAGGTCCTTCAAGAGGCGCCCATTCCTGAAGAACTCCTTAACCGCTTCTAACACATCAGAGCCAACAATATCCCAAGAAGCCCTTAGGAATTCGACAGAGTAGCCATCCGGCCCTGGACATTTGTCTAAAGGGAGGGCAAAGACAATAGCCTTGATCTCCTCCTCTGTTACCTCTTTTTGGAGCGACAATCTCTGTTCCTCAGAACAGCGGAATGGCAGCAGATCCTGAAGTTCGGCAATAGTGATCGGTGAGTGGTGAAGATCCGTATTTTTTAAAGGTTTATAAGGGTTTTTTATATTTTAAAAATATATGTAATTATGAGATTATAAAAAAACATGTATTGGTAGTGATGTCAGTAAACTGCAACAGCTCAGGAACATGTATTGGTAGTGATGTCAGTAAACTGCAACAGCTCAGGTGGCAAAGCCTTGTATCTTTGGTTTTAAAGGTGCTGTGTTCGAATTTCACATTAATAAGTATTCAGTTTTTGTTTTTAAAAAAATTTCAATAAAACGACGTTATGTTTTGTTTTTCACGTTTAAAATCGTGAATATTGACTGACACGTCATATACCGGTTCCAAATTAACCTGATAGATCCGGTCAATGTATGTGTCCGCCAATTAATTGTACTTCAAGTATGAAATTTGAATAAATGTAATGTATGGGTATATTTTTGCACAGACTAGAAGTACATGTCCGGATCGGGACCGTGCAAGATAGTGTGGGTATGAATTAGCCGATTTCCCATGATAACGCCACTTAATAGCTCCATAACATGAGTTAACATCATACTTATTTTTGTCTGGTCAACGAAATTTGATGCTTTAAAAAAATAATCAACGAAATTTCATGTTTTAAATGGTATTCGTCAAATTCCATACTTTAAATGACCACAATTATCCTGGATCTCAAAAAACCCTCTTGTTTAACCTAGCCGCCGGAGAGAGAAAGAATCAATTTCCAGATCTGAGTTTTCGCCTCTCCAACGTCCGGTGCTCTTGGCCGGCGTTGTGAGAGGGTTATCCTATAGTCCTTTGTTTTTGTTTGGTTGGTTTGCAGGCTCTCAAACGGGTTGTTTTGCATCAAGTGGAGATGGAGATTTGGTCATTTTTGGTCTTGAGATTTTGTGGTCTCTTTCCTTCTTCTTTCTGGATCTCGGATCTTTTCTGAGAACTTTGGTTCTGTGGAGTTGTGGTGGTTCTGGAGCGTCGGTTCTTTCAGCTAAAGATTGGAAAGTTGGGTTCAGAGTTGCGTCTGGCTCTAGATACGCAGGTTAGGGACCTGGCGTGATGGTGCGGTATGGCTGCCTGATGCAGTATTGGTGATTTCGCTGACGGCTTCTCGTTCTTTCTTCGGCTCTATTTCTTCTTCTGTGGTCGTTGCTCCAGTGCTGGTTTCTCGGTTTTGTCGTTTCTCGACTGGTCTTTTAAGTTCTAGCTCATCCTGGGGTGCTGGCTTCCGAGGTGGTTTCTCTCCCTTCTTCTCTTTGTTCTCAGTTTGTCTTCTCTATTTTTGGTGTTTTACAGTCTGTGTTCGTTTGTGTTTGGGACGTGGTAGTTAGGGCCTGTATCAACTTCGGTTGGAGTAGTGGTGAGATGTTCATACCAGTGTGTTGAATCCCTCCTTAGGTTTAGGTTGTGGACCTGGTATGCTTATGGTTTAGTTTGGACTCTTTAAGCTCTCATCGTCACTTTGCTTCTTTATTGGTTGATTTGGGTTTTGATATCAAGTTTTTACCAATTTTATTTTGGATTGCTCTCTGCATCCTAGTTGCGGATTTTAATTTTCGTTTTAATTTCTGCTTAGTGTTTGGATTCCATGTGTGGACTATTGTTTCCCTCGTTTGGGCTTTAGATTCCGGAGAAATCTTGTTTTCTGCTGGCTATTATATTTCACCTTTGTATTTTATTTCGATGATGAATGAAATTTCACAAATGAAAAAAAAATAACCACAATTTAAAAATTCATGCTTTAAATGATATTTTTCTCATTTTATATTTTATCTCAACCTATCAAATTTTTTCAATCTTAAGATATGGTTGCTATTATTTTCTCGAGTTTCTTCATCAAATTTACACCTTTTTTTTTGCTTTTTTTTTAGCATAATATTATAGATCTAAAATGCAAAAATATATTTCAAGCATAAGATAACAAATAAAGGTTTTTGCAACGTACTTGAATTTTTCTCGGATTAAGGGTAATTGGTAGTGGCTCTTTGGTACAAAACTCTTAGCGACCGTCTTTTACTCTTAATTTTGTTATCAACACTCAATTTTTGTTTTTCAAAAAGAATGGCTCTTATCTTCTCTTTCAAAATTAAAATTCAATAAATTCTAAGAAAAACTTGATAGATTATGTTAAGAGTGAAAACTAGAGAGAGAAAAGTGTTTCTTTCTTAATTACTCTACTTCTCAACCGATCATATAACAAAATACTCAAATAAGTTTCACTTAATTGATATGAAAAAAAAAAAAAATGATGTTAAAGGTATGAGTGGTAATACTTGAAAGTAGGAAAATTATTTATTTTAAGTAGTAAAGAGAAAAATAATTTTTTTGAATAATATAGAATAAAAGGAAAAAAAGAAAATTAAAAATTCATATCCAGAATAAAGAAAGAAATATATTTCGTTAAGATAAGAAACTACAAAAAAAAATAAAAAGATTAGTAAAAAAGTGTGAAACTTTATTTTTTAATTAAATGATTGGGAGAGCGGTAGAATAATTAAGAAAGAAGCATTTTTTTTTGCCTAATATTTACTATTAACACAGTCCATCAGTTTTTTCTGAGACTTATTTGTTTTAATTTCGAAAGAAAAGATAAGAGTCATTTTCATTGAAAATAGAGATTGAGTGGTAATAACAAACTAGGAATAGAAGACGGTGGCAAAGAGTTTGGTGTCAAAGAACAACTACGAAAAATCTCTAATCCAAGAATAATAAAGCTAACTGTAAAAAATGAAATTTGTTATCTTATGTTTATTTTTTCTTTTAGCACATTAGATCTATAGTATTATGATAAAAACCCGAAAAAAGAATAAATCTGTTGAAAACATTTGAAAAACGCAATAGCGACCATATCTTAGGATTGAAAGAATTGATATGCTGAACTAGAATATAAAATTGTAATTACTATTTTATTGTTCATGAGAAAGAAAATTTGTTATTTTTTTTTTACGAGGCTTTTGATATGCTTTTTGATGTCATATACAGTATGTTACTAATAATATTCTTGAAGTCAATTCAAAAATCAGTTCTGTGACAAATATAATATTTGGAAATGATATTCTTAGAATTTTTTTTTCCAAATATATGGGCCCATATAAAAATTAAAAAACAACTTAAGTACCGATTAATAAATAAAACCCGTTTCTAGGGTTATCCAAGGTATATATTTGGATTTGGTGCTTAAGTTAAGTTGTTTGTCCCTTGCGCAGACACTAGCTTTGTGGATTTTTAGGGTTTCATCGATCCAACAATGGTTTGTCCACGAAATCTTTGTATTCTCCTGATTAGATTTTCCATCGTTATGTTTTGTAATTCTCTCCAATATGTAGGCGGATATCGAACCAGATGTTTCTGCTGCGGCTGGTATTGTGAAAAAGAGAACGTTCAAGAAGTTTTCTTTCCGAGGAGTCGATCTCGATGCTCTTCTTGACATGTCTACCGATGATCTTGTCAAGCTCTTCAGTTCCCGTATCCGCAGAAGGTAACAAAACAAACGAATCTGTATATATCGTACATCTCGTGGTTCTGATACTGATACGTTTTTTTTTTTTTTTGTAAATCTTTTTATATTATAGGTTCTCTAGAGGATTGACCAGGAAGCCTATGGCTTTGATCAAGAAATTGCGCAAAGCGGTAATGCCCTAAATTTCTCTCATCACTAATTAGACATGTGTTGAATTGTCATGCGATCCTTGTGACCAAATGGCCCTAAATACTAATGTTGACTATATCGGCATCTCTTTGTTTAATAACTCAGCTAATCTATGCCCCTTTTTGTGTTAAAGTCGATATTGTATATCCATCTCTCTATACGAAAATGTGCTTGCTTTTTTATACCAAATCTCTTTAAACATTAGAAATCATGTGTACCATAACAAAGATTATCTCTTGGTTCAGAAATTAATATCCCATTTTCGTGCTAATGTTGTTAGTGTATCTCCATCTCTATGCATGTATTAATGCTAATCTATACAATCTTTTGCTCTGTCTTTACCATCAAATGGCTTTAAACACTAATAAATATATTTTTTGTTATGTTTTGAGCAGAAGAGAGATGCACCTGCTGGTGAGAAGCCAGAACCAGTGAGAACCCACTTGAGGAACATGGTCATTGTGCCTGAAATGATTGGAAGCATCATCGGTGTTTACAATGGAAAGACTTTTAACCAAGTCGAGATCAAACCGGAGATGATTGGACATTACCTAGCTGAGTTCTCAATCTCGTACAAGCCTGTTAAGCACGGTAGGCCTGGTGTTGGTGCTACCAACTCCTCCAGGTTCATCCCACTAAAGTGAACTCTTATGCAGAGTCTTTGTGTTATGCTCTCTTTTCCTTAGTTTCTTGTTATGCCATTGTTATTTGTTTGGAACCTTTTGACGGTATTTCTCTTCTCGCTACACTGCTCCGATTCAAAACTTATTTTAGTGATCTTGTCTTCATTGGTAGACAAGATCATGTTTACCAATAATCTTGTCAAGCACTTAAGTGCACATGTTCGTTGAAGGTTAGAGCTTTTGAACCAGAAAAAAATTGTATGAAGGTCAAAAGTGATCGTTTATGTTATGTAAATTGTCTTTAAAGTTCAGGAGCGTCCAGAAGTGTAGTCGCACAAATCTTAGATAGACATTAGAAAAGCAGGATTGTTGAATTCGGTTTTACAAGCGAAAGATGTAGACATTGTTTGAATTAGACACAACAAAAGCTGAATTAGAAACTGATTGTTTGAATTAGACACAACAAAAGCTGAATTAGAAACTGATTGTTTGAGTTGGTTGTGTGAGTAGGGTTGCATTAGCTCCGTAAAATTTGATGCAGCAGCATAAGTAGTATACAAAACCAGTATCTGAACCGAAAGACAAGACAACATCATGATTCTGGAACCAAAACACTAGATCTAATCACGAACCAACAAATTTCAAAGTCAGAAAAAGACAACTGAGACCGAAAACACTTAAAAAGATTCAAAATCAGAAACATAATCTAATAAAAGCAGATAAATTAGACAAATCAGATGCATGCAATAAAAGTGACCGAAAACATTAGACAAAGACATTTAAAGGCAGAAGCAATGATAAGCTTATGATTCCTACTAAACACTATTAGTACCAAACAAGAACTTAAAACACAACACAAGTTTCTTTGGGTTGTATATGACTACCTCTTTTTATTGTTTTCATTGATTTAAAGTAGAAAAGTTACAAAGAAGCAAATGTGGGATAATGGTCCCTTACAACAAGGAAACACAAACAACGTGAAAAGAACATGAGTTACATGTCCTGAATTCAGAGTTTGACTTAGTCTTGATTATTTGCTGAATAAGTAAGGATTAAAGTTTAAACCAAGAGATCAGATCGTACACTCATAAGCAACTTCAAATTGTCCAACCAGTTTCAAAGTGAACACGTCTGAAATATTCAAAGAGATGCACAACCATTCAGAAACATTGGCCTTGTTCGTTTTTCCATCTATAATATTCTAAAGCTGATATAGATCCAAGGAAATTGATTTAAAACTTCATTATTTCAATTCATACATGATCTATCTGATTACATCACTCTTCTTCTATATAAATGAGAGGTTTTTAACCTAATGACCTTACAGCTGACAATTACATCTCACTAATAGTAATTCAAAAGGACATCATATCTAGTTATAGTGATTTGGTGAGCTACGCTTTTAACAACGACCAGCTCTGATTTTCGTCCAAGTATCCGTTTCAGTGTTTGACTGCACAGTGGGCTTGATGATGTTGCTTATACGTTGAGGAATATTAAATAATTGCTTCCTCTTCAGACCCGGTTTCCTCAGACCAGCTATCCTCAAACCCGTATTCCACTTGGCCTAATTCCCGTTTTACAGCTTCTGTTATAAGTTGAACGCCCCTTACTTCAATTCTGAGCGGAATTCCTTTGCAACGTTCCAAAATCTGCAACCCTCATCATGCCACGTGAAAAGAAAAAAGAAGACGAAACTAGTGTTTCCACAAACATGACACTTCGAGCTTTTAAACTTGAAAGTACAATGTGGAATAAGAGAATTGTTGTTATTATTATATATACCTTCTGGAGAACATCTTCATTCTTAAATGATAAGTCGTGAAGCGATGCACTCTTAATGAGAAGGGACTTAGCATCTTCATCTCCCAAAGGCTTCAAATGATAAGTGGGACCGAAACTCGGAAATTCAAACCGAGAAGTCAACAAAATCTTGAAATTCTGTATGTTAATCTGAAATTTCTGAAGCAAGGACTCTGCTCCATGCCACACATCATCCAGCACCAACAGCATAGAACCATCTTTGCTAAGTTCCTCAAGCAGCTCTCTTAAGCCAACAAGTACTTAAGAATCGTTCTCAAATGTAACTGCTTCGTAACCGTTGTGGTGGAGTAAATTCTGTACTATGGTCCTAAAGTTAGGAGCACGTGACACTACGCTAAAGAAGATATGCTCGAACTTTTCTGCCAATTAATGGAAACTACATGAGAAACAAGAAATTCAAATTCAAGAGTAAAGATTAAAACTCTCAAGACTTCTACACCTTTGATCTCGTCATCATGACAAAGCTGAGTAACCAATGTGGTTTTCCCGCACCCGCGAGGAGCAGATACCACGAGACAAACCACGGGATCATCATCATCAATGAGCTTCTTCTTTACCTCCATCAATGGCAAATCCAAGCCAATGAGAACCTTATCAATCTTTGGAACCGAACAAAGATCCTTATAAACAGGCTGAGATTCACTCAAAACGTCGAGCTTCTTATTGATGCTTTGGAGATGACTTTCAATGGTTTCCATCGTATCCACAGGCAGGATCTCATACCGTGGCACCCGACCGGAGGATCCAGACATTCGACTCGACTCATTCATCTCATAATCAGCCGTCGGTTTCGAAGCTGAATAAGCTGTAGTTGAATCTGACAGAACTTGAGCATCCTCTCATTGATCTCATTGACTTTTCTTGTATATTTAGCTTTTGAGGGTAGATTCCACCGCTTGACTTCTGAACACTTGCGAACTAGTACAAGAGCTTCATTAAGATTCTTTAGTTCTCTAGCACCTTGCAGCATTTCGATCTCTATGATTACCGGAAGGACATCCTCCATCGTCGATGCGAGGTCCTTATACACAGATTTGAACGCCAACACCATCTTAGCCTCTTTCAATCACGACTTTCAGGAGGTCAGAGACCACAGCTCCTACAAGAGAACCTACTCCCAAACTAACCCCATCGTTCATTTCTTGTGTTTCTTCTCTCATTTCCTCCGGTTAAACTCTCAGATTTTGTCTGACAATTTACGATGTTAAGAAGTGGACATGCTTTGCCAATATGGATAATAATATATATATTGAAACCTCAATTTGCTAACCAGCACAGATATGGTTAGTTAATGACACGTTTTACATATTGCACGGCTATTTTTTTTTTTTTTTAATTGGGAAAAGATTGGTTCCACCCAGAAAAAGACTATTTTGTTTTTTTGATAATAATATAAGCAATAAAATTTTAAAAGAAAAATCCATCCAGGTTGGTAGAATTGAAGATATATATATTATTGCTGTAGAGTGGATCCGAACACTCTATACTAATTTATTCGCTTTTTGATTTTGTGCGCGTGAAACAAGTTCTAATGTGAAAGTTTCGTAACATCCTTTCCATTCCTCAAAAGCTTCAAGGTATTGTGAGAAAGTAGGCTAATCTTTAGGATTTGAAACAATCTTCACCACTTCAGAGTAATCAGTCGCAAATGTTACATTTAAGTAGAGACACATTCCATAACCCATAGTAAAGCCTCCATTTCTGCATGTAGTAAGGAAAGACTATGATCCAAATTTCGAGTACCCATCATCCTTTCTGTCATTCCCTCTTTACTACAATACCAACCATTCCCTGAAAATGAATTAGTATCCTTCCAAGCTCCATCCACAAAACACCACCAGCCGTCTTTTTCTCGAGAGACCCGTGAAGAAATTATAATTGTTGATTGAGTTCCTTTCTCTGATATTTGAGCTTTTTCCCAAAGCTTTCCTTCTGTTTCCGCTATACACAATATTTCTTGAGGAGTCCAATCTTTGTTATTATACACTTTATCATTTCGACTTTTCCAGATATACCATAAAATCCATGGAAAATAATTATCCGAAACCTCTTTCGGAGACGCCAAAAAAGGAAGTCTAAATTTGCAAAAATCGATGTCATGGGAAAAACTTCTGGATTCGAAGGAATCTTAGATAATGCCTAAGTCTGAATCACTGGAGGACATTAAAAAAATACATGATTTACCGATTCCTCTTCTGCTCCACACCTCACCATTGCCCATCACAATTAATCCCCCGAGTTTTCAACTTTGAACTTACCGCAATGCAACCTGATAATATTTGCCAAATAAAATGTCTAATCTTGGGTGGACATTTTATCTTCAAAATAAAAGCGAACAGAGGTTTGACATCCGGTCCATAGTATTCGATTCTATTATTCCTATCCGAATATTTTTGCTCCACAGTGTAGCCCGACTTTACAGAATGTGTATCAGTCTTTGTAAAATACCAACCAAACTGATCCTGACTGAGTGAACGTCGGATAGGCATTTGCTTAATAATCTTTGTATCCTCAGGGATGATAATCGCTTCCAAAAAGGTTAGATTCCACATACGGGTTTGTGGGTAGATCAGATCGTTGACCATTAAAGGTGGATAAGTGTTATATTTGCATGTTGCTTGTCTCGGGCGTGGGCCACGAATCCATGGATCATTCCATACAGAGATAGAAGTCCCTTATTCCACCCTTTTAGTTAGTCATTTGGTTACCAGAGATCTAGCTGAGATAATACTCCTCCATCCATAAGATGGAGAATATGATTTGATTGGATCCATAGGATCCGAATTCCTGTAATATCTTCCCTTAAAAACCTTTGCAAATAGAGACTATGGATGATCCATTAAACGTCATAGCTGTTTTGCTAAAAGAGCTGTATTAAAATCTTCAATAACTCGAAATCCAATCCCACCATCACACTTATCTCGACACAACTTATCGCAAGATTTCCAATGGATACCTCTCTGGATTGTGCCTGTACTCCACCAAAATTGAGCCACCGTACTTGTAAGTTTCTTGTAAACTGATTTTGGTAATCAAAAGCATGACATCACATGGGTCGGTAAGGCAGTCGCGACTGATTTAATCAAAACTTCCTTTCCACCCTTTGTTTAAAACCTGAGAGTCCAACCGTTAACCCTATTATGAAGCCGTTTCTTGCAAGAAACCAAATATTTGAGATTTCCATCCCCCATAACTCTCTGGTATGCCTATATAAGATCCCATTCCACATATCCTTGTAATTCCTAAGGTTAATTTCAATTCCTCTTGTACCAGGAGATTAACCTTGTGACCAAACATAAGTGATGATTTGTCTAGATTTATCTTCTGACCCGACACTCTTTCATATTCCTTTAAAATACCAATAAGAGTATGACATTCCTCTTTCGTCGCACGACAGAAAAAAAAGGCTATCATCTGCAAAAAGAAAATGTGAGATGGGAGGACATGCTCTCGCGACTTTCATCCCCGTGACCAGTTTTGCTTTTTCTACCCTTTTAATATTTTCTATAAGAGCTTCCGTACATAATATAAATAAGTATGGAGATAGTGGTCCTCCTTTTCTCAGACCACATTTTGGATAAATCCTCCCTTTTGGCTGACCATTTAAAAGAACTCGATACTGAACTAATGTTACACACTACATTATCCCGGAAATCCAACTCTGCGAGAATCCCATTTTTCTGAGCAAAGTTTCTAAAAAAGATCATTCGACTCGATCACTGGCCTTGCTCATATCCGTTTTAATCGCCATAAATTTATCCTTACAAGATGAGTTTGTCCTTAATCCATGGAACATCTCTTGGGCTACCAAAATATTATCCGAAATTAAACGTCTTGCAACAAAGGTGGATTGTGTTTCGAAAATTAGGTTTGGCAAAAGCCCTTTTAACCTCTAACAGAGAACATTTGAGATAATTTTATATTCCACATTACACAGATTAATTGGTCGTAATTCAGTCATTCGACTTAGTCTTGCCATTTTTGGTATCAAGTAAATATTTGTTATATTTAATTTTGTATCAAATTGTCCAGTGTGTATAAAATTATTTACTAAGCTCAAAAGGTCCTTCTTAATAGTGGGCCATGCTTATTAGAAAAAAAGTGTTGTCATACCATCCGGTCCAGGAGCTTTTTCTGGAAACATCATAAAAAGTGTTTGACGGATTTCCTCCTCCATAGCTAAAGTAAAGAGGCTGTCATTCATTTGATCCGAAATCGAATTTGAGACTTCCCGTAGAAAGTTTTCAAAATCTTCTTGTGATTTTATCAAAGATTATGTCTACCACGAATTATTGGTTTTATTGTCATTACCTAAAAAAAGTACATTAAATTCACCGTTTTGAGGAAAAAAAAAAAAAAAAAATTCTCCGTTAACTGTTGCCCGCAACCATTCAGTGCATTGTCCTTGTTTCCACTTCTCTACGTTGTTTTGGGATTGTTTGTCTTTAACACATGATTGACCATTCTTATAGTCTTTATAATTTGATGATTTAGTTTTTACTCAGATTAAAAAAAGAATTATTACTCCAATTTTTTTTTGGTCAACATTACTCCAATTTTACATGCCAAGTTTCTATTTCATTGTCTTAATTATACCCAAAAAAAAAATATCGTTTATCAATTGCAAAGGTAAACTAGTATGAGAGTTTGAATTCATTTTTATACATTTAAAATCAAGAAATATATTAAAAATAGAATACATTTTAATATAATCATCTAATAAACTAGTAAAATAACTTATTAAATAAAATATGACATTCATGATTTTTCTCCTGTCATGAAAAGAGATAATTTATATAGAATACACGATTACAGGATAATTTTAAGTTAAGATAATTTATCAAATAATATTTTTTTTGATAAATCGCACATATTTTTCTCTTTTTCTTCACTATTTGTATATATTAGAAAGTGTAACATTTTAAAAGAATTAATTACAGCTTGAATAATAAGTTTTGGTGTGACATTTTATGAATAAAAAATATCTTAAACTGCTTATGTTTTGAAATATCAGAATGAAAAACATCATGAATATGTAATGTCAAGGACACTGTTATGCTCTTTGAAGATGAAAATTCATTAGACTCATCAAAATTAATAAAAATAATATTTCTTATGATTTCTTTCATCACAGAAATAGTGATAAAAAATTATGATTTCTTTCATCACAGAAATAGTGATAAAAAATTATGATTTCTTTCATCACAGAAATAGTGATAAAAATATTTTTTTATCTAAGGATTCATCTTCAAAAATGAAATCATTAAGTATTGAAAGTAAATTACTTATGTATAGTAGTGTATCAAAAATGTTGTAGAGCTTGATAAGTATAATCCTTATTCCACCATAATAATCTAAAGGTTTGTCAATACGTATGCTATAAGTGGATGTAATTTCATTCACCATACTAATTACGAAAGAAAATATAGAAAATAATCAATTATACGTAATAGATATTGGTGTAACTAAATACATAATAAGTATAAATGGAAATATATATAATATACAAACTATTTTGACCGTCTATCTTTTAAAATAATTGAAACTGTTTAGGGAGAAAAACAACAATATTATCATTTCAAAAAATAAACTTCTCTACTCTACACATATATATTTTTATTTTTAATCAAACAGTATATTTATTAAGAGGTATTTATCAATATAAATATATGTTCGAAGATACCTAATTTTTCAAAAAATACATACGTCCCATATATAGTTGTATGTTTTATGATTTTTTCATCAAAAATAGTAATTAAATTGAAATAAATTTTGATTACTATAATTCCTTCGTTCCTAATTTTTCAAATTATTATTTCTATAACATTTAAATTACATAATAAATGGCCCACTGATTCAGACTTTAATCATACAGTAAAGTCAAAACTCAAAATAGCTAGTGACCCAATCTACTTATTTTGTTAACAAAGTAGTGCCCAGATTCCCAAGAATGGCCTACCTTTTCACATTATGTAGAAGCTTTTGAAGAATGGAAAGGCTGTTACGAGACGTTCAGGTTGAAACTCATCTCGCGCGCATAAAATCGAACGACGGATAAATTAGCACGGAATGCTTGAATCCACCATACAGCGATGACTTACATCGACTCGATTCCATCAGTGTGAATTGATAATTTTTGTTGATTTTCTTTCAATTATGTTGAAAAAAAAAAAAAAATAGTGAAGAACAAAGTAGTTCCCAATTTACTTGTTTTGTCAACAAAGTAGTTCCCATTTAATTTAAAGATCTACAAAATAGAGAAGAACAAGAATGAATAAAAGAAAGTCAATACAAAGGAACCTATAAGTCTTTAAAAAACGAAGCTTCTGGGGGAAAGAGGAATTTCCATTCAGTTTCCTGGAGTCTTCTGTCCACTCTCTTTTCCACATCTTCTCTTATCTGCCAATATTTAATTTAAATTTAATCTTTTGACTTTTAAGTAATGTTATCACACAGATCGGTGTTTAACTACAGTCTACGTTATGAGACAATACAAAACATTATATTTGTCTGTATATATAAACCTGACAATACACAGAAAAAAAAAATTGAATTAGAGTTTAAATACCTGAGTCGTCTCGATGTTCATGGTCGCTGAGAACTCGTGAGAAGAGATAGTGGCTTGGACCATTTTGAGATTTGTCCCCATTGATTTAAGACACTGAAGAATTTCTACCATTGAATCGATCCCAGATAAAGGTTCTTGTACACTAAACCTAATCTTTGTTGCACTCATTTCATCATGATCGTTTGCTGATTTTGCCTCCAACGTATTCATTCTTCTCTCTAGTTCTTTCTTCAATCCTTCTAATTTCTCAATCTGATCGACGGCTTTTTCAACAATTGACTTTTTGTCATTCTGAAACAAACAAACAAACATAAATATCAGTGATATTAAGTTACGAATATCAGTTAGAATGCATTTTTTTTAATTATAATTACACAATAATCAGACTGAAAGAAAAATAAAGCCTCATCTAAATTTAATACACACATGACACAACTAAGTAATGCACCTTAGTGGCAAATGGTAATAGAGAGTGGAGAGCTAGATAACTCTGTTTTTGTTTCTCTCTCCTCGTTCTCTCTTTCATCATATGTCGCCGGCATCTTTCCTTCTCCGGCGCTGCCGCATTTTTCTTCTCCTCCCAATTCTTTCTCAGAAGATTCACCATTCTCCTATTCACGTTGACCGTCGATGAAGACGATACCATCCTCTGTTCCGTATCCTTCACGTATGACCTAAAGGCACTTCTGTTTAGTACACTTGCCGTTTTGTCATCGTCACCGTAGCCGGAGACGTCACCGGCAACCAGATCCCAGAATTTATCTTCTTCTTCTTGGCAAACGGAATCTAGAAAGAAGTAATCCATCTCTCTCTTTCCCTACTTTAAATATCTTGAGTTTTTATTTTGTTGTGACATGTGATCCGATGTTGTGTATCTCGTGAGCGTGTTTTATATATATGTTATGATTTAAACACGTGGAGTATTGCTGTTTGATCACACGTGAAAACCATATTCAGCACGTGGTCAATCAATAGCTTACCACTTTTCTTCTTTTTAGTGACGTATGTAGGAGAATTCTAGACACAGAGTCAACTGACGTAGGAAAGTAGGAAACAATGAAACGTAAGAGTGTAAGGGCTTGATTGGTTTACCCGCTACCATTCCTAAATGCATTTTTTATGGATGGTAGCGGTTCTCAGCGTTTGACAACAATCACAAAAACNCAAAAACCGCATTTTACCGCTTTGTATCGTTCCAAATCGCTCAAATTCAAAAGCTGCTTTCCGCTAGCGTTTACGGTTACGGGCGGTTGCGGATGGGTAATAAAAAAAAAATAAAAAATTAAGTTTAAAAATAATAAAAATTGATTTAAAAT